>APFE030953266.1:17643-45328 GCA_000404065.3 Pinus taeda | reverse complement strand
TTATTTATATAAAAGTATAATAAAGGGATAGAAATGAGAAAAGAGTGCACTATTTATTATTTTATTTGAGATTATATTATCCACTTATAAAAATAGTAAGTTAAGTTTTTAATAAAAATAATAAGTTTCTAATAATAGATAAGGATGTTAAATAGAATGAAAGATGATTAGATTTTTATAGTATTATTTATGGATATTAACTTTGGTGAATTTTTATTATTTTTGATATAAATGTTTAGAAATTAGTTTTTAAAATGTTTAGGTGGTCACTTTACTTATTCATCAAAGTTCAATTTTTTTTGGATTTGAGAAAGACCCGCATCTCCGCTCACTGACGTTCGCTCTTAGCTACTGCTAACTTAGCTACTGCTCCGGGGAATGACACTCTTTGGGAATGAGGGTGTTACCTCTAACTGACGTTCGCTTAGCTACCGCTAACTGACGTTCACTCTTAGGTAAGGTAAGGGTGTGAACGAGAAGACTCTCCTTCCCGATATGAATGACTCTGACCGATATTAATGACTCTGGGTCCCCCGGTACAGCTCGTCGGGGTACTTAAGACAAGGCCACTCGAAGAAATGGCAGTGGTGGGGGATATCCTCCATCGGTCGCCCTATTCGCGCCCCTAACAAGAAAGAACATGCCATCCGATCTGATTCATGTCCCTTGCTGTGACCTTTGGACCTTCCACAAACCAAAAGCCCCCATCCCAGCAGCCAGCACCAACACAGCCAATAATCAGGGCGGAACTACAGATCGATGGGGGTAACACACCATCACAATTGCTGTATATAATTATCTCCACCCATCACCAAATCGCAGCCTATCCATCTCTCCCCCCTGAAACTCCAGCGTACAATTTCCTACCTACACGGCTCCTTCTCGTCACTTTACTTATTCATCAAAGTTTAATTTTTTTTGGATAATTATCCATAATATATCTATTATCGATAAACTGAAGTATGAGAATTAAGTTGTATAATAAAGTGTAACATTATTTGATCGATAAACTGAAGTGTGGAATTAAGTTGTATAATAAACCTTAACGTTATTTTATATAAAATTTTATTATACATTTTTTTTGAGTTGTTAACCATGAATTTAGATTTTGAATTTTATGATATATAGAATTTTGTTATACAGTTTCTTGAGTTTTTAAAAACGAATTTAGATTTGAATATTATTATACAGCTTCTGAAGTCCCTAACTATGAACAGACATGATGGGGACAAACACTTGGATATTTCCAATGCACATAGTTAATATTTATATCTAGAAATAATATTCCATTATGTTTAGGGGTTAGTCAATCCGTTATTCTATATGGATAGTTATAATTTTCTGAGGATTCCATCCACATCGACAGCATCTTTGAATTTCAGGACGAAATTTTCTTGGAAAAAATTTAATTTAGTTTCCATGTTTTAGTTAGTGCGTAAAATATCAGTATTGCATGCAAATAATGTCAATGGTAATTTAAGCTCTGTTTGTTTTCTGGTTTTGTAGTTTGAAGATTACAGCAAAATGGTATATCTGGATGCTGATACACAAGTCTACGACAATATTGATATGTTATTTAACACCCCCGATGGATATTTATGGAGTTGTCTATAATGCGACTTTTTGGAGATTCTGTTGACGGAATCCGGCGGAAGAAATGAGGTTAAATCTTGATTTTTAGCAGTTAAAATTGTTTTTTAACTCCATATTTGGATTCAGCGCCCTGGAAAACCCCTGGGAGCCATTGATTGTGCAGAAACTAGCTATCAAACTTGGGATTCCAATGAATTGCTGCCAGATTTTGACCGGAAAAATCCCCGGAAAAGCTTTCAAAAAGTCGCGTTATAAACTACTTCGATATTTATACGGTGTCATGGATTGCTTCTGTGAGAAGACATGGAGTCATACTCCCCAATACAAGATTGGGTACTGCCAGCAATGTCCAGACAAAGTGCAGTGGCCTCCCGAAGTAGGAGCTCCTCCGGCTCTGTACTTCAACGCTGGGATGTTTGTGTTTGAGCCGAGTAGATTGACCTTCAACAATTTAATGGCGGTTCTTATGGCTACCACTCTCACCCCATTCGCCGAACAGGTTTGCGAAAAGTTTTCAAAATCAATGAGGGGCTACCTATATATTTTGGGCTGCAACGTTTTGCTAACATGGTGAATTATTTTCAGGATTTTCTGAATTCATTTTTCAGTAAAGTATACAAGCCGCTGCCTCAAGAATATAATCTGGTAATGGCTATGCTATGGCGACATCCAGAAAAGGTAGACATCCACAGAACCACAGTCGTTCACTACTGTGCGGAGGTTAGTTCTTTTTTGTTTTTGTTTCAATTGAGCTCTTAATTACAGTTTCCCCACAGGGTTATTATGCTCTTAGTTACAGTTTCACCTAGAATTATTAAGTGGGTTTAGTGGTCATTGTTCCAAATCCAGAAGGTAGATTATTTAAATGTTCACTGGTTCAAGCTCTTAGTTACAGTATCCCCATAAAATTATTAAGTGGGTTTAGTGGTGATTGTTCCAAATGAGGGTTGAGTATTTAAATCGTAGGTAGTGTTTAAATTATCACTGCTTCAAATTCATAGACCTAAAGTATCTACAAAGACCTAAGACCTAGAGTATCTAGTTTATACATTAATTTAGCAAAGCAGTCAAATAGTAAGTAGTTTATACATTAATTTACCACTTGGTTTAGTCTTGGATACCACTTGGTTTGGATAGTCTTGGATAGTGAAATAGTCAAGTAGTTTATACATTAATTTGGCACCTGCTTTGGCACCTTAAACTATTAATTTGGCACCTTTAATTTTAAAATTAGATTATTATTATTAGAGATATTTATACAATAATTTGGTATTTAGCTTATAATAATTTTAGATTATTATTTATCTACTAGTATCCACAAGCAAGAGGCCTTAAAATTATATTATATTATTATTATTATAAGAGATACAGATACCCTCTTTATAATAATAGCCTTACATTCATCTTGAAATTAAATTATGATGTGTTATGATGAATGGACTTGGACTGGCTAATGCTAGTACACAAGTGTTTGGCTTGGTCTCACAGTAATGTGCCAGTAATGTATTATTATCATCATAACGGTAAAGACATCATGATATCGACATCATGGTATCATGGATCCTAAAAAGTTTATTGTTATTATTATTATTATCATAATTGTAAAGACATCATGGTATCATGGTTAAGGATCCTAAAAAGTTTATTATTATTATTATTATTATCAGAACCATAAAGACATCATGGTATCCTGATTCAGAGATCCTAAAAAGTTGGGTCTTTTATTCACCAGGCATAAACAAGGGTCTCATATCTAACATGGTTTGGCCTCATAGTGATTTTCAAATTAAATTATTATTTTCAAATTCATCAACTTGAGCCATCACATCACATTGAGATTATTTTATCTTCAGGTCAAAATGACTCTATAAACATCTTGATAGTCGATAGGAGTGGGAGTGGGTAATAACATCACATTAAGAGTATTTTATCTTGAGGGTAAAATATTTTATCTTCCAGTCAAAATGATTATATAAACATCCTGATAGTGGGGTGATAGTGAGAGTAGTTCTTTATCCTAAACAACTAATTTCATATCTGACTCAATTTTTTAATAACCTTAAAATTAAATTTTTATTTTTATTTTAATAACTTAAATTAAATTATTATTGATTATTATTTATTTTTAATAATCTTAAATTTAAATTATTATGATTATTTATATATAAAAATGCTGTTATGTTACAGGGAGCGAAACCGTGGAGATTCACTGGCAATGAGGCGAACATGGATAGAGCAGACATCAAGATGCTGATGGACAAATGGTGGGATGTTTACAACGATTCATCTCTGAATTATAATGAATTGAGAAGTAAGCGGTTGGGATCTTCAACACCAACGGCCACCATTACCAACAATGTATCTGCTCCGCCTGCAGCGTAATCCAGGGCGTTTCTGATCCACCTATTTGTAGCTTGAAAATATATAAGCTACAAGCCCATCTCGTTTGTACAGTGACGCCATTGTTATACAGCATGGAGTGCCCATGGACGAATCTACCATCTCAGTGTTGTATTAATTGTTTCGTGTGTTCAGATTATGGCCTGTTCTGCTTGCACGTGTTTTCGCAAATTTTAGAATATATATATTCCACAAATCCATCTCGTCTGTACAGTGACGCCATTGTTATATCGCAAGGCGGACCCATGAACGTATCCACGGTCTAAATGTTCGTATGCTCAGAATCTGGCCAGATTTATCAATTTATCCGTGTGTTCAGAATCTGGCATGTTCTGCTTGTGTGTATTTTTGCAAATGCTGTGAAAACTTTTGCATTGGAATTAACGTTCCAAAATGGACACAAATGTTAGTAATTCAATTTTTGCTGCAAACAAAAATGCAAGAATAGATTTTAAGTTTATTAATAGAGCTTTCAAAATCTTAAAAATAAGAGTATCGATCTATTTTAATTTGAATTTATGAAGTTGCCGAAAAGATGAACATTTTTAAGATAGAAATGTTTTTTTAAGCGTAAAAGCTGATTTCTATTTAAAAAGATTTCATATCTCTCAATTATATCTTGACTTAATATTAATATAAATTTCATATCATTAAAATTTATATATATTTTCACAGTTTTTATAAAAACCAATATTAAAATGGATATTTCTATGTAGTTAACGGTGTTTTAGCCACTTCATCAGAGTTCACCATAGGGTGCTTTAGCCACTCCACCAGTTTTATTGTGTGCTTTAGCCACTCTACCAAAGTTAATGCTTTTGGATTTTTAATTATATAATTACAATATTAAAAATGATTGGATTTTCAATTAAAAATGATTGGATTTTGGATTTTCAATTAAAAATGATTGGATTTTCAATTATAGTTAGGGATGGTTTAAAAATGGATTTTCAAGGTGGTTTAGACATTCCATTAGAAATAATGTTTTTAATTTAGAGTTATTTATATTACTCTACCATAAATAATGCGTAGAGTTATTATTTATATCACTTTACATTTTAATATTTAAAAATAAAATATTTATATCACTTTACATTTTAATATTTAAAAATAATTTTTTTTTTAATTATATGGTTTATTATTACTTTAATAACTAGGTATGGTCTTACTTTTACATTTTATATTTATAAAATAATTTTTATTTTTAATTATAGGGTTATTAATTAATCTTAATACCTCGCAGAAGTTTGGTTTGTGCCAAAGTCACGAGTTCAAGTCTCGTCTTAATCGAGGGTCGTTCTTGTGAGCTCGGCGGTTTTTCCTAGAAGTTATAGTGGTAGCCATTGGGACTTGACCTAGAAGTTATAGTGGCAGTCGGTGGGATTCAACCGCGTGTAACACAAGTACGATATTACCAGGTGGAATTCGACCTAGAAGTTATAGTGGCAACTAGTGGGATTCGACCTAGAAGTTATAGTGGCAACCAGTGGGATTCGACCCTATGTAACACGAGTACGATACCACCAACTTGTAAGGGCAACCGATGGGATTCGACCCTGTGTAATGCCCGTATAATGCGAGTACGATACCATTGCCTAGAAGTTATAGTGGTAGCAGGTGGGATTCTAGGTTACGCGAGTACGATACCACCAACTTCTAAGGGCAACCGATGGGATTCGACTTCGTGTAAAGCCGTATAATGCGAGTACGATACCACCGCCTAGAAGTTATAGTGGTAGCAGGTGGGATTCGACCTAGAAGTTATAGTGGCAGCCAGTGGGATTCGACCCCGTGTGTAACGCCTTGCAGGTTTGCGCCCGAGCGCGCGCCCCTCCCATCGCGAAATGATGCTAAGTATGGGTGTGCGAACTGTTCACCGTGCAGAGGCGCAGTCACTTGGATGTGCGTGCGGTTATGGATGGGCGTTCGCATGTTTATAAGCGAGCTGGGCAGCTCGCCCCACACATGGAGCTGACGGAAGGATGGGTGAGAGCGTGGGCGAGCCGACGCTTGAACGACATAACATTGGGTGTTCATGTTATAGTTTGGAGGGTCAGCCATGGAGTTGGCCGCCACCCCAACGAGGGTATAAACAAAGGATGTGCGTAAGTCATTTGGCATCATCGATCTCACATCGCATTCGCTCTACGCACAAGGAGTTGTGCGCACAAGAGGTGCGAGTTGGTGACTACCGCAGGTCGCATGAATGGATGCACCCGCCGAGTCGGGCGACGAAGTTGTAAGTGCGCGGGTAGGAGGTCGTGGTTGGACCGCCCACCGGGTAAGGGCACACGGGTAGGAGGTCATGGTTGGACCGCCCGCCCAAGGGGTGAACGCACACAGAGGGGCACCTGATTGATACTTGGTTGGTTGTCGTGCGGGTGTGCACGGGCGCGCCCGCCCATTTGGGGGAACTTGTACCTTTGTTATTTTGGTTAAGGCGTTGGCACGACCGCCGTGTGCTCTTGCACGGGCGGGCGCCCGCCTTGGGTTGTAACGCCGGTGGAGCGACGCTCCCAGCCATTGTACACATTCTTCTTATATAATAAAAGAAAGCTTCTCTTGCATATTCTTGTGGTTCTTGGTTATCGTTTATCATGTTATTATAATGGATTCCGCACATTATAATTATAATTGAAGTTTTTATACATGAATGAAGGCGTAGTTCGTAAAGTAGCATAATCATGGAAACGATTGGTTTCTTAGGTGGTGTCGCACCCGCTCAACTTAAGAGAAAAAGAGTTGGGGGCGTGACAGGTGGTATCAGAACTGATTCAGGGTTGAAGAAGCTTGATGATAAGCGAAGAGAACGAATATGTATGCAAGGACAGGTTATGGAGAAATCATGGATGAACAGTCTGGGTTTCGTGGACTTGATGGTCTGTGGGAAGACCACTCAAGCTCTTGTGGACACAGGGGCCACTCATAACTTTATGACGACACAATTGGCAAGAGATGTCAGACTGACGATCCTCCCATCGAACATGGAGGTCAAGGCAGTGAACTCTAAGGCTAAGGTGGCGGGTTTGGCACATGAAGTGCCGGTGCAGATAAAAGACTGGACGGGTCAGTTGGACTTCACAGTGATGGAGATGAACGACTTTGATGTGATACTTGGACAGGATTTCTTGAAGGGCAATAGGGCTATTGTTGTCCCCTTCTGTGATGAGGTGGTGCTGGTTGGACAGACATGAACTTGGACTTTGCCCACTCATAGGCAAAGGAGGGAAGTCAAGGTGCAGCATGTTTCTGCACTAAGTTTGGAGAAGGCTATGAAGGAGTTAGATATGGAGACATATGCGGTGATGTTCAAGGGAGTCGAAGGTGATGGAGTGGGGACGCCTGTTCCAGCTGAGATTTCTGATGTGCTATCCGCGAGTATGTGGATTTGATGCCTGATGAGCTACCGAAGAAGCTTCCACCAAGGCGTGTCATGGACCATAGCATTGAGCTTGAACCAGGGAAGGAACCCCCGACTAAAGCACCTTATCGTTTATCAGGGCCTGAGTTGGAGGAATTGAAACAGCAGCTAAAGGAGTTAGCTGATGCAGGTTTCATTAGACCTTCAAGGTCCCCGTATGGAGCTTCGGTATTATTCCAGCGAAAGAAAGATTCCAATGAGCTACGAATGTGCTGTGACTACCGTGCATTGAACAAGCAGACGGTGAGAAACAGGTATCCTTTGTCATTGGTTGCTGATTGCTTTGACAAGCTTGCGAAAGTCAGAGTGTTTTCTAAGCTGGACTTGAGGCATGGGTACTATCAGGTGCGGATTGCTGAAGGAGACGAGAAGAAAACCGCGATCGTAACAAGGTATGGTAGCTTTGAGTTCCTTGTTATGCCATTCGGGTTGTGCAATGCTCCTGCTACATTTTGCACTTTGATGAACGATGTTCTACGACCATACTTGGACTCGTTCGTAGTAGTATACTTGGACGATATAGTGGTGTACAGTGACAACATGGAGGATCAGAAGAAGCACTTGGCGAGGGTGTTCAAGGCACTGAGGGAGAATCAGTTGTTCTTGAAGAAGTCTAAGTGTGTGTTCGTTTAGACTGAGATTCCGTTCCTTGGGCATATTGTTGGTCAGGGGTACATACGGATGGAGCCGAGTAGAGTGAAGGCTATCGAGGACTGGGTTGAACCAAAGAATGTCCATGAGATGAGGGTGTTCTTGGGCATGACCAACTACCAACGAAAGTTTATAGAAGGTTACTCCAAGGTGACATCGGCACTGACAGACCTACTGAAGAAAGACAAGAGGTGGTGTTGGACGGAGAAATGTCAAAAGGCATTTGATGACTTGAAGAGAAGGATGGTTACAACGCCGATATTGAAGTTGCTTGACTTTGGGAGACCATTTGAGGTACATACCGATGCTTCAGATTTTGCCATGGGGGGGTTCTCATGCAGGATGGGCATCCAGTGGCCTATGAGAGTCGGAAGTTGTAGGATAGAGAGCAGAGGTATCCGGTTCATGAGAAGGAGATGACTGTGATCATCCATTGTCTTCATGTATGGAGGCATTACCTGATTGGGAAGCCGTTTGTTGTTAAGACTGACAACGTTGCAGCAAGTTATTTTGCATCACAACCAAAGCTTTCTGTGAAGCAAGCTCATTGGCAGGACTTCTTGGCAGAGTTCGACATGTCTATTGAGTATAGACCGGGTAGACACAATGCACTAGTAGATGCCCTTAGTAGAAAGGGACAATTTGCAGCATTGGAGGGTGAAGACCGGGCAACAAGGAGTAGAATTTGGGTTTAGATGTCAGAAGAGATGCAAAACAAACTAAAGGAAAGTGTGGACTGCGGAGTTGTTCTTTAAGAACATAGTGAAGTATTGGGGGATGCCGTTGAGTATCCTGTCGGATAGAGATCCGCGTTTTACAGGGAGATTTTGGACCACATTGTTCAAGTTAGTTGGGACAGAGTTGTTGAGGAGTTCGAGCTACCATCCGCAGACAGATGGGCAGACCGAGCGTATCAACGCATTGTTGGAGGACTACTTGAGACATTATGTGAAGGCTGATCAGAAGAATTGGCCTGAACTCTTGGATATTGCTCAGTTTAGCTACAATATTCAAAAGAGTTATGCGACAGGGTACAGTCCATTTGAGTTGGTGAATGGGCAGATGCCGGTTGCATCGCACACCGTTGAGACTACAGGTTTTTTGAGGAGTCCTCATGCGAAGAGGTTCATGAAGGCTTGGGAGGAGACCTTGGAGTTGGCACGGTTGCGTTTGCACGATGCTGCAAGGAGGATGAAGAAGTATGCTGATAGGGGAAGACGGGATGTACACTTCAGTGTGGGAGATATGGTGTTTCTCAGGATTACCGGGGAGCAGTTTCAGCCACCCAAGGGGATGGCTGCCAAACTGACACGAAAGTATGAGGGACCATTTCAGGTGAAGAAGCGAGTGGGGGAGGTTGCTTACGAGCTGGAGCTTTCGCAGCATATGCACATGAAGCATCCAGTTTTTCACGTTAGTCAGTTGAAGAGATGCAGACTTGATTCAGACCATCCAGAGAGAGCTGAATCGCCGAGAGGACCAGCTGGGATAGTGGACAAACCAAGCTTGGAGTTGGAGAAGATTTTGAGCTACCGAACTAGAGGGATTGGTTGCCACCAGAAACGGGAGTACCTTGTCAGATGGAAGGAAGCACTGGAAGAGGAGAGTTGGGAATCGGAGGACTCACTTTGGAGATGGAAGAGGAAGATTGCGAGGTTTGAGCGGAGGATACTTAGACGATCGGGATTGTTGAGGGCGACAATGATTTCCAATGGGGGAGGATGTAACGCCTTGCAGGTTTGCGCCCGAGCGTGCACCCCTCCCATCGCGAAATGACGCTAAGTATGGGTGTGCGAACTGTTCACCGTGTGGAGGCGTAGTCACTTGGATGTGCGCACGATTATGGATGGGTGTTCGCATGTTTATAGGCGAGCTGGGCAGCTTGCCCCACACATGGAGCCAATGGAAGGATGGGTGAGAGCGTGGGCGAGCCGATGCTCGAACGACATAACGTTGGGCGTTCATGTTATAGTTTGGAGGGTCGGCCATGGAGTTGGTCGCCACCCCAACGAGGGTATAAACAAAGGATGTGTGCAAGTCATTTGGCATCATCGATCTCACATCACATTCGCTCTACGCACAAGGAGTTGTGTGCACAAGAGGTGCGAGTTGGTGACTACCGCAGGTCGCATGAATGGATGCGCCCGCTGATTCGGGCGACAAAGTTGTAAGTGCGCGGGTAGGAGGTCGTTGTTGGACCACCCGCCGGGTGAGGGCACACGGGTAGGAGGTCACGGTTGGACCGCCCGCCCAAGGGGTGAACGCACACGGAGGGGCGCCCGGTTGATACTTGGTTGGTTGTCGTGCGAGCGTGCACGGGTGCGCCCGCCCATTCGGGTGAACTTGTATCTTTGTTATTTTGGTTAAGGCATTGGCACGACCGCCGTGCACTCTTGCACAGGCAGGCGCCCGCCTTGGGTTGTAACGCCGGTGGAGCGACGCTCCCGACCATTGTAAAAATTCTTCTTATATAATAAAAGAAAGTTTCTCTTGCATATTCTTGTGGTTCTTGGTTATCGTTTATCATGTTATTATAATGGATTCCGCACATTATAATTATAATTGAAGTTTTTATACATGAATGAAGGCGTAGTTCGTAAAGTAGCATAATCATGGAAACGGTTGGTTGCTTAGGCGGTGCCGCACCCGCTCAACTTAAGAAAAAAAGAGTTGGGGGCGTGACACCATGTAACGCGAGCACGATACCAACCACTGTTGCCAATTCGACTAGTCCATCAAAAAATTAATCTTAATAAATTTTTTATAATATTTATTACTTTTTAGTTATGGTTATTAATTAAATTGTATATTTACTTATTATTATTTTAATTGAAAATATATTATTATTACTTGATTTGATGTTTAGTTTATCTTTTATACTTTAATTTGTGGACACTGTTTATTTCAAATTCTTAAACTCCCACCAAATGTTTTTGAAAATATTTTAAAATATAAATAATAATAATAATAAATTAAAAATAAATAAATAAAAATAACTTGAATATAAAATGTCCTTTAATGTTATTATTTTTATTTAGTTTCAATTCTTAAATTTCAGCCAAAATGTTTGAAAAATGTTTTAAAATATAAATAATAATAATAAAAAATTAAAAATAAATAAATAAAAATAAACTCGAAGATACAATGTCCTATTTCTGTCTCTATTTCTGTGGATCTCTCCACCACCCAAATCCCATATGGGATGGCAGGGCATATCTATTCGAGACACTTGGCAATTTTGGTGGGCATCGCAAAGTTGGGAACTTTCTTCTTCTCATCTGTTGGGCCATCTGGTTAGTTCGTAACTAGCTTATATTTCTAACTGGCACATTATATATGCCCGAGTACAAGCCATCTATCATTTTATCCTGGATGATGAAACTACTTTTTCTACTAGGACTAGGACTCTAATACCTGAATCCATAAATAAATAATACCTGAATCCATAAATACAGGTCTGTACAAGATGGAGGTCATCTATCATCTTATCCTGGATGATGATACTACTCTTTCTACTGGACTAGGACTCTAATACTTGAATCCATAAATATAGGTCTGTACAAGATGGACGTTGTGGAGAAGTTATCCTTTACTTATCTGACACTCATTTTTATAAAATCCAAATGGGGCTAGGAATGGGTACCAATAACTTTTCCAATCTCATTACTCTCAGACATCTTTTCTAATTTGGTTTACAAAAATAGTGCAAAAATTTTCAAGTATTTGGGGACTAAGATTATTATCAATTGGATCAACAATATATCTATCTATCATGCTTATTCTCTGAGGCACATTTTGAAAAAGGCACAAAGATTCATAGCTCATTCAACCAAATTTTCGATCAACTTTCCAAGGAAGCTGTGAGTAGGCTTGGAGGTACTGAATAATACAAGAAATGGTGAACACTACCAATACTATCATAGACCATACATGGATTTCAGAGCATAATGGCCAGAGGGGCCTACCTTTATATGGCACATTTTACATAATTATCAGTATATATTTATTTTTTGCTTGATGTATATAGACACCAGAACTAAAATTGTACTCCCTGCATGGAGTATTTTTGAACTCTGATATTTTTTAAGAGCGAGTCATCCCACTTTAAAGCTTATGCAATATTGCATTTACAATATATAATTTTCTTACCATCAATAAAAATTAGGATTTTTCCTTAAGAAAATAAATAAATAAAAATAAATATTTTGGAAATTTCAAATTTCAATTATTTTCAAAAGAATTTAAAAATAAATAAATAAAATAAAGATCTACATTTTCAAATACTAATCAAAGTGATGTTTTATTTGTTTTCATAACGATGATATATATTATTGGTGTCTAAACAGAAATCATCAACTTATTTTTCATAAATTTAAAATAAATTATATATATTTTAAAATAAAATATTATTATATATCAAAAACATGTTAATTTAAATTAGTTTGATGAATAATTTGTTTTAAATAAAAATTAAAGATAGAGTTTTTCTTTATCTAAAATATTTTAGTTTTATGATTTGGTGAACCATTTTATTTTTAAAGTGGATTAATTATTTAAAAATTCTCATTTTATTTAAAAATAAATAAATAACATTATTAATTTAGAAATTATTATTTTATTATTTTTTTTATTAAAAAAATTGCCCTATAAAAAATTTATAAAAATTTCTTTAAAAAACTTAAAATTGTATTCTTCTCCTGGAAATTATGTTTAAATATATTTATAAGTTATATTTTACATGTTAATTATGTTACATATTAAAGAAATTTTGGACTCTTTATGTTACATATTAATTTAGTATTAACCGATGCAATGGTTACTAAGGAAAAATGTAAATTATAACATTTAACTTTGAAAAAAGAATATATATATTTTAAAAGGCTTGTTTAAACAATTATGTTGTGATGACGATTTTCTCTTTGAAATTTAGGGATTTTCTTCAAAAGATGTGAGACTAGGAGTGTTTGAATCGTTTTTTTAATATGGAAATGAATTGAGCACATTCAAGAATGTGGAGAGCTACTATTGTAGGTTTTTCACAATATAATATCATGTGGAGAACTATCTCACATAGTTTATATCATGACTTATCGATATGGTTGTAATATTTAAGCACGATTTATATGCCATGATTTATGGATATGGTTGCAATATTTAAGCATGATTTTTAGATGTTCATGTAGTGGTTTTGTTTTTCATTCTAATCTTCCCAATAAAATCATCCAAAAATAAAATCTATGAAAATAGTTATGGTAAATAACAATTTCTCATCAGCTACTTCCCTTCATAATGTAAACAAATCTTTGCATAAAACATGGATAGGAATAAGCTGTAAATAAATATACTTATCACAAGTTTATTCCCACCTTTATTCAATTGTTGAGCATAATGTTGGAACTAATGTCAAATGGGCAACGTATGCAAATTCATGGTGTACCAAGGTTAGCGAGAGTCTTGTGGCTATTGTAGTCTTTGGTAGAAAACCATCATAGTAACAAGATAAGTGAAGAAGCTATAAAATCTTATAACTATGGTGGTTAGGATTCCTAGGATTTGAAGGAATTTTTTTCTCAAAAGATCAGCTCAGATGCTCCTAGAAGTGACATAGTTGAATAGTGCTCAGAAAGAGCTTTCTAACATTATGTTGAAGTCTAAAAAAGACCTTTTAGATCAAAAGTTATGAAGGTCAAAGTTGGTTGACCCTAAGAGTCAAACTTTGTGACCTCACCATTGACCCCATAGTACGATCAGCATACATATAGCAGTGGGTCCCGCTCAGGACACATGATCATGACAGAGCGACCCTGAATGCTTCAAAGAATGATGCAAAGTAAAGTTTTAGGGTGACAAGCATGGAAAATTTTAGGGGCTAATATTTGCAAGTGGGCTAATTTTCCATGATTTTTCCAAAAAAAAGATTTGTCAATGTCCACTTTTTTATTCGCCCAAATTTTACAATATAAAATTATTTTAACTTAAAAATTACCAACATTATATAGAGAGTATATATAAATTCATTATAAATTTGAATAATTTTACAAATACATCAATAAACATTTTATAGTTTACATATTAGGGACTAGTGAGATTCGCCAATGTTTTTAAACTTCAAGATAATTTTCCATCCTCAAAATTTTCCCTGGTGACAAGGCTCTGGGAGGACGTGGAGAAATAGTACAATAGATGGAGTGGGATTTAATTGGTACACAAGAACAGTGTGGATCCCACTTGGGACACGTAATCCTGGCAAGTAGACCCTGGGTGTTACAAAAACAAGCGCAATGTGAAGTCTCGGTATGAATAGACTCTATGAGGATGTGGTGAAGCAACCATGTGAAACAAGAAGAGAATGATTGAAAATATTTAATTTCAAGAGGTATAGCATAGGGTCCTTTCTGAGACATGTAACCTCGAAAGATCAACCTAAGAGGTGTCAAAGGATGGTGCAAAGTAAAGATCTGGCGTGACAGGGCTTTGGGAGGACATGGAGCAATAATACAATAGTCAAAGTGGGATTTTATTAGTACACAACCACAGTGCAGGTCTCGCCTAGGTCATGTAATCCCAACAAGTTGATCCAAAATGGATTTTAAACCCTCTAAAAATGTAAGTCTTCAACTGTCGGAAAACAAAGTGAAGCGAAGAGTGAAGTATTGTTGCACAGGAGCCATTAGATCGGCCAGATCAACGACCCAGATCAAATTGGTGATATCGCATTGGCGGAGAGGCCAGTGGAGTATACCGGAGGCAGCCTTAAGGGAAATGTGACTACGATCAATGACACAACGTGGACTGTTGATCAAGCATGTAGATCAACGGTGAAGATTACATATGGCATCGCAGATTTGCTAAAGGGAGGACTTACCACAAGTCGAAGGCTATGTGATATGCGTGGACCTGAAAGGGTTTATAAATGTGGCTTTATGTTATTTGAGTTCCGAGGTAAATGGTATTTCGGGCAGGCTTTAGGCGATAAGTAGTATTAGAGAGGCTCCGCATGATTCCATACACTAGTTGACACGTAGCACGTCACAGGAGAGAGAAAACCGCTTTTTCAGGCAGGTAATCTCCATGCAAGTGGGCCACCCAAAATGGCTTTCAACTGTTGGATTGGAAATCATGGATCAACGGTGGAGATTGAGCGGACTACTTGATGTTTCAGTTTGGATGCGAACCATTGGATTGAAGACAGCTCAATGGTCTAGAATACAAAGGGATTATGACCCATAGCCAATGTGACTTGTGATTGTGATCAAGGTGGATCCAAGAGGATTATAGGGCAGAATTTATATCATTTGAAGTATGGCTTTGGCATTTCAGTCAGAATTTCCACTATTTCAGTGTATTTCCGTGTATTCCTTGCGTAAACAAAAAAGTGTCTCAGGGATTTTCACCTGCGCCCAATCCTTTCCGTTTGTAAACAAGTGACCTCAATGCCTTGAGCATTATTATTATGATTGTTTAATGCTCAGCAGGGAGATGAAGGGACAATGGCTGGGAGCCAGAGAGCCCGAAATGGAGGTGAACAGATAGCGCCGAAAGGCTTAAAAGCCATCCAATGGCAGAACAGAGGGAGGAGAAGTCAGTTTAAGACAGTCACAGAAAGATAGTTAGTCATTTGAGATTGAGGCAGATTGAATAGAGGAATAGGATAGAGGGAGAGCCGGTGCACTCTTTCAGACTCAAGGTTTTCGAGCAGATCCCTCTTTGATGTCACTGTTGGTTGAGACTCTATTTTTTATCTCACTCTTGTAATAATTTGTTCTTGAATACTTAATATAGAGGTCGAAACTGAAAGCTAGACTAGGAGACATAGCTAGGAAGTTTGGTGAACTGCTTGATTATTTGTTGTGTTGATGTGTGTGTCTATTATGTTTTTTGACTGTTAATTGTCTATATTATTTGTGATATTTTTTATCCATTGCATTATAATATAGGCATCTTCCTACACATCAGTTTGTAATACCTTTTCTTCTTGATTTAGTATCCATTTTGGATCAAGTGGTATCATAGCATTTGGTTTTGTTAAGGTTAGACAAGCTTGTGCTGGATTTTGATTGCTAACTAGATTAAAGCTCAGACTAGGAAAAGGATAACTTGTTGAGGCTAATCTAGAGATTGGAAGAGTCTATTCTCAGAGGAGAATGGCAGAAGAAGATCCATTGGGATCAGAATCTCAATTTATAGAAATTTTTAAGACACTCCAATCCATGGTGGAAGAGATGTATCTAGAGCTTAAGAAGGGTCGAGGTGAAAGAACTGCAACACCCAAACTAGACAAAGGAGCAGAGGAACCTTTTCTAGTTGCCCCTCCAGAAGGCAAAGGGAAAAGGGAAATGCCTCCTCCACCATCTCCTCCATCATCACCTTCATCATCCTCATCATCTTCTTTGCATAACACTAGCTCTTCTAAGAAGAAGAAGAAAACTTCCTTAATAAAATTAGATGTGAAGTTTGATTTGTCAATTTATGATGGAGAACTCAATGCAGAAAAGCTAGATATTGGATGAGACAAATTGATGTATATTGCAGGGTACAAAATGTCGATTCAGAAAGGAAGAATATTCAGCTGGCTAACCTTTGACTTGGAGGAATTGCACTAGTATGGTGGGAAGGCAAGACGCAAGCTGATCTACAAAAACATTGTAAAATCATTTCTACCTGGAATGAATTTGTTTCTGCTATCAAAAAGAAATTCTATCCTTTAGCTTACATGTAGCAGGCAATGATGAGTTGGCAAACTCTTCGTCAGTTGAAGGGTCAAAGTGTACACAGTTATACTCAGGAATTCAAAAAGAGAGCTTTAACTCTAGGTATATCATTAGATTCACCTGAGACTTTATTGAAGTATATAGGTGGTCTTCATAGCTATTTAAAGCATAATATTCTCATGTTTAATCCCATTATCTTAGATGATGTATCAGTTCAAACCACACATCTAGAAGCTAGAGGTAAGAATGTAAACCCAGAGGTTGGGAAGTCATCTAAACCTTTGTAAACAAGAATAAGGAAAAGAAGAAACTGAAATGGAAGGAGAGGAAAGAAAACATTGTAAAGAAGGATAAACCTTCATGCACTCATTGCAATAAAGAAGGATACGATGAGGCACAATGTTGATCTTTACATCCAGAACAGAAACCTAAGAAGTTTGGTGGAAAGAAGAAAAAGAATGCTGCTACTATTCAACAGGATTTGGGATCAGACTCAGGAAATGAAACAACAGTTACAACCACAAGTATTAAAGGTAAAGATTCTGAAGCATCCACAAGTAATTCTTCACAATCTGTTGATAATGAAAATAATGAGAGGGAAAAAAATGAGCTTTTCATATTAGAGTAATTTCCAAGGATAATAAGATTGATACTTTGTTTGATAGTGGATCACAAGTAAATTTGATTTCTGAAACAATTGTAAAGAAGTTGGGATTACAAACAAAAACTCATGAGAAGCCATATCCATTAGGTTTGGTGTGTGATAAAACAAAGCTACAAGTAATGAGAAAATTTAAACTTAGGTTTGCTATTGGATCAACATTTGTAGATGAGCTTGAGTTAGATATAGTTCCATTGGATATATGTGGTATTGTTTTGGGAAGTCCATACTTGTATGGTAGGAAAGCTATTTTCTATAGAGATGAGAATAAGTATCAACTTACTAAATATGGAATAGAATATATTGTAAGAGCTCATAAACTCAAAGGTAATTATTCTCTCATAAACTCAGGGTAGATGAAAAGAATTATGAATTCAAGTAAGCAATTTTTACTAATGGTTGTAAAGGCAAAGGATCCTGAAAAGTCCAATGCATTTGAAGGCTGTGATTCTAAACAGAAAGTTGATTTAGTTAAAGTTGTTTCAGAGTATGATGTTCTATTTCAAGAACCAGAAGGTCTGCCACCCAAGCAAGAAATAGTACGTGATATTTATTTGCAGCAAGATGCTCCATTACCTAACATTGGAATGTACAAGTTGTCAGCTTTAGAGAATGTAGAGATAAAGAAGCAAGTACAGGAGTTGCTTGATAAAGGGTCTATACGACCAAGCACATCATCATGTGGATCTCAAATCGTGTTGGTGAGAAAGAAAGATGTTTCTTGGAGAATGTGCATTGATTATAGAGCACTAAATAAAATAATGATCAGGAACCATTATCCTCTTCCCCGTACTAATGATTTATTAGATCAATTGAAAGAAGCAGTTTACTTTTCTAAGTTAGACTTATGAAGTGGTTATCATCAGGTCAGAGTTGCAGAACAAGATGCATGGAAGACTACTTTCAAGCCAAAGCAAGGACTTTATGAATGGTTGGTTATGCCTTTTGGCTTAACGAATGCTCCTACTACATTTATGAGAATTATGAATGATATACTCAAACCATTTATTGATGACTTTGTAATTGTTTATTTAGATGACATTCTTGTTTTTAGTAAGACATGGGAAGAGCATGTAAAGCAGACTTTATATGTTTTAAAAAGAGAAAATCTCTATGTAAAACTATCAAAATGTGAATTTGGTAGAACATGTTTAAATTATTTGGGTTATATTGTAGGGGATGGTGAATTG
Organism: Pinus taeda; assembly: GCA_000404065.3. NCBI lineage: Eukaryota > Viridiplantae > Streptophyta > Pinopsida > Pinales > Pinaceae > Pinus > Pinus taeda. The sequence goes on along the minus strand of APFE030953266.1, from coordinate 26,701 downwards.
AAGATAGATCCCTCTAAGGTTGAAGTCATTGTGAATTGGCCTAAACCCAAATCTGCTATAGAGGTTAGGAGTTCCTAGGGGTAGCACAATACTAGAAAAAATTTATTGCTAACTTTTCTTTGATTGTAGCTCCATTACATGCTTTAACAAGATTGAAACAGGTGTTTAAGTGGGGAGGCAAACAACAGAAAATCTTCGACACATTAAAAGAGAAATTAGTACAACACTAGTACTAGCACTGCTAGATCTTCAACATCCATTTGAGATTGAGACAAATGTCAGTGACTATGCCATGGGAGCAGTGTTGATGCAACACGGAAAACCCATATGCTATCATTCTGAGACATTTACTTCTGCAGTAGTTAATTATCCCATATATGATAAGGAATTGTATGCAATAGTACGAAGTGTGAAAAATTGGAAACATTACCTAATGGGTGAAGAAATAATCATACATACAAATCATCAACCACTTCAATATTTGCACTCACAAACTAAATTGCAGTAATCAAGACATTATAGGTGGATGGGTTTTCTACAACAATTTCATCTTATCATCAAATATAAGAAGCGCATACACAATAAGGTTGTAGAGATGTTATCAAGACCAATCATAAATTCATCTACTATACTTAAGCATAACTCAGTAATGCATGAAAGTTACATTGAACAATATGCTCAAGATGTAAATTTTAAATATGTATATGCAACTTTAACTCATGGCAAGAAACTAGAAGAATTGGATTATTATGTAAAGGACCAACTCTTATATCATTTGGGAAAGTTATGCATTCCACAAGCTGAAAGAGTTAACATAATCCGAGAAGCACATGCTTCTCTCATATCAGGTCATTTTGGTGTAAGTAAAACAGTTGCACAATTGTGAAGGTTTTGTTATTGGCCAAGAATGCATGAGAGAGTTTCTAGATATATCAAATGGTGTAATATGTGTGCTACAAGGAAGCCCAATAATAAAAAATTAGGCTTGTACACTCCACTTCCAATTCCTTCTCATTCTTGGGAAAGTGTTTCCATGGATTTTGTTGCGGGTTTTCCAAAATCTAGGAAAGGTCATGATTATTTGTATGTTGTTGTGGATAGGTTCAGTAAAATGTGTATTTTGATACCATGTAACAAGTAGGTTATAGCTGAAAAAACAACAAAGTTTTTCTTTTAGAATGTATGGGTTCATTTTGGGTTACCCACTTCTTTTGTATCTGATCGAGATTCTCAATTTGTTGGGAAGTTTTGGTCAAATCTATGGGAGTTGATGGACACCGAGTTGAAGAAGATCACATCATTTCATCCACAAACATATGGTTAGACAGAAATGGTAAACAGGATAGTGATCCAGTTGCTCAGAGGCTATTGCAGCAAGCATCCCAAGCTTTGGGATGAGCATTTGTGTTATGTGCAGCATGCTTACAACTGTGCCAAGCACTCTTCTACTCAGAGATCTCCTTTTGAGACTTGTTTTGGTTTTATACCAAAGTCTCCCTTGGATTTTGTCTTTGGTAAAGACATAGCAGTTGATGGACACAGTGATGTGGACAAAGCAACCAAGTTCATTGAAAAAATCCAGGAAATTCACTAGGTAGTACAGGAACAACTGGAAAGAAGTCAAGCCAAGTACAAGGCAAGACATGACAAGCATCAAGTTGAACATAGTTTTTAGGTTGGTGATCAATTATGGCTGTACATCAGCAAGGACAGAATGCAAGGTGAAGGTAAGAAGCTAAAACCAATAAGGTATGGACCTTTCAAGATACTCGATAAAATTGGTGAAAAAGCCTTTCCGCCTTGATTTTCCAACTTATATGCAGATCTATTCAGTCATTGATGAAGAGAAATTGAGATTGTATGAACCTTCATTGATTGAAAATCCTAAAGAGCAAAGTCAGTTGCCTTCTATTGGGGATTTCTTGCCTAAGTATCTCAATGAGTTATAGGAGGACACAATTCTGGATAGGAAGGTAAGAACTACACGTCAAGGGGATGTTGAGTACCTGAGAGTGGGACTCAAAGGTTCAAATCCAAGAAAATCATGATGGATAGAAGTTAGACAGGTGAAGGAGTAGTATCCTCACTTGTTCGATGCCTAAAACCAACTTTTGGTGGTCCAAAAGATTTTCAGTGGGAAGGCGTGATCAAAAATGGATCTTAAACCCTCTAAAAATGTAATTCTTCAACTCTCAGAAAATAGAGTGAAGTGGAGAGTGAAGTATTTCTGCACAGGAGTTGTCAGATTGGCCAGATCAATGACCCAGATCAAATTGGCAATATTGCATCAGTGGAGAGGTCAGTGGAGTATATCAGAGGCGGCCCTAAGGGAAATATGACTGCGAATAGCGACACAATGTGGACTGTTGATCAAGCATGTAGATCAACGGCGAATATTACATATGGCATCGCAGATTTGCTAAAGGGAGGACTTACCGCAGGCCGAAGACTATGCGATATGCGCAGACCAAAAAGGGTTTATAAATGTGGCTTTATGTTATTTGAGTTTCGAGGTAAATGGTATTTTGGGCTGGCTTCAGGTGGTAACCAATATTGGAGAGGCTCCGCATGATTCCATACACTGGCCGACACATAGCACGCCGTAGGAGAGAGAAAACCGCTTTGTCGGGCAGGTAATCTCCATGCAAGTGGGCCACCTGAAATGGCTGTCAACCATTGGATTGGAGATCACGAATCAATGGTGTGGAATACAAAGGGATTATGACCCGTAGCTAATGCAACTTGTGATTGTGATCAAGGCGGACCCAAGAGGATAATAGGGTGGACTTTATATCATTTGAAGTCCAGCTTTGGTGTTTCGGTCGAAAATTCCATTATTTCAGTGTATTTCCGTGTATTCCCTATGTAAACGGAAAAGTGTGTTCTTAGGGATTTTCACCCATGCCCATTCCTTTCCATTTGTAAACAGGTGGCCTCAATTCCTTGAGCATTATTATTACAATTGTTTAATACTTAGCAGGAAGATGAAGGGATAGTGGCCGGGAGCCAGAGAGCCCGAAATGGAGGCAATCAGATAGCACCGAAAGGCTTAAAATCCATCCAATGGCAGAAGAGAGGGAGGAGAAGTCAGTTGAAGATAGTCACAGAAAGACAGTTAGTCATTTGAGATTGAGGCAAATTTAATAGAGGAACAAGACAGAGGGAGAGTCAGTGCAGTCTTTTAGACTCGGGGTTTTAGAGAAAATCCCACTTTGATGTCACTTTTGGTTGAGACTTTGTTTTTTAGCTCACTCTTGTAATAATATGTTCTTGAAGACTTAATATAGAGGTTGACATTGAAAGATGGACAAAGAGATGTAGTCAGGAAGTCTAGTGAACTCCTTGATTATTTGCTATGTTGATGTGTGTGTCTGTTATGTTTTCTGACTGTTAATTGTCTATATTATTTGCAATATTTTCGATCCATTGCACTAAATAATATAGGAATTTTCCTGCACATGAGATTGTAATACCATTTCTTCTTGATTTAGTATCCATTTCAGATCACAGGTAGACCCCATGTGTTAGAAAAACTAGCATAGTGTGAAGTCCTGGGATGACTAGACTCTAGGAGGACGTGGCGGAGTAAGCAGGTGAAATAAGCGAGCATTGATTGGTGGATGGAGTCACCACAGGACAACTCATCTTAGGAGGCCTTCCCCAGAACAATAAAAAAGAAGCACAAAGGTAAGATCCATGATAGAAAGGCATCGGGCATATGTGGCATTCGATACAACAGGTGAATAGGCCAAGTTCCTTAAAATTTTAATAAAGTAAGTTAATGAAAAAAAGGTTTGGACCCCTTCTCTCCTTTCATACTAATGACATCAACATAGGGTGACATGGTAGTCCAGGATTAGTGACACGTGGTAGTTTTTCTCTGTTTATCAAAGAGAAAAAATTGAAGAAGCCATTAAAAGAAGAGACAACTTAATACTTCAACTAGAAGATAATCAGAAGACGTGTGAAAAGCTAGAGGGTGAGAATAGAATCTTGAAGCAAGATTTGATCAGGAAAAAGGAGAAAATTATGCCAGAAACATGTACAAGAGAGATTTGTTCCTCGAAAGTCAAGTTAGAGGAAGCAAAAAGAAAGGAAGAGATTCTAAATGACTTGATCCTTGAATAGGGAGATAATTGTCATATCTTAGAAGAAGAAGCCATAAATTTGAGAACAAGCCTTCAGAATTTCACAACTAAGAAGACATGAGACAGAAAATTTGTTGAAGCAACAAAAAATTGAATGATATTTTAAGCATTCAAAGGTCTTCAACAAAAAGAGCGAGCTTGGGATACTCTGCAATATAAAATTCTTCCATAAGAAAGAAACGTTTTAGGCATGTAAGAAGCCCCTCGAAGCTTTTCAAAGGTTCTTCAACATAGAATCAATGAAGATAAACCTAAACAAGGTCCAAGGAGAGCTCAACATTGGAACAATAATGCAAACTTCTCAAACAATTCACACCACAGAGATGTAAATCAATCAGCAAGATGACAAATATACATGTAACTAGCTAAATATTGTAAATTAACAAATAACATGTACCCCAATAAAAAATTATGGCCATTGCTATTAGTTTAATGTCTTTGGACATAAAGTTATTAATTGCAGAAGTGTCAAAGTTGAAAGAGATGAAAATTTCAGATATAGAAATTATCAAAATTCTAGAAATCAAAACTCATTCCTTAGGAATAAAAATTATTTCTCCCCTCTGATGAATGAAGTTGAATGCTTCAAGTGTAATAACCACAAGGAAAGTGAGTGCATAAGAAGGCTTGAGAATCATTCTAAACCAAAATATTAAATCAACCACAATAATAAGCAACACCCGTCTTCTTCAATAATTTATAAAGTAAGGAGAAAAAAATGGGGCATACTTCCCTTATCCTTCAGATGCATTACTTGGAATGTTTATTTTTGGTCCTTACATATGCCCTCTCTAGCATCTCTTAAATCTAGCCTCCTCTTTTCAATGAAGAGGAACAAGGGATCCACTCCTCCTGAGTAGATTATCTCCTTTTTTCTTCCACACTTAGGTATGCTAAGTTTTTACTTGGTCAACACCATGCGATAATTTCCTATGTTGATATAGTACTCTTGCCCATCTGAGTGACCTCCTTACATAGTCTAAGCACACAATCACTGATCATTCCTCTTATTAGTAAAACCAAACTACAAATTTCTCATTTCCCTTTTTTAATAATTGTATGTGCTTGCTTTATACAATGAAGAACTAGGAGAGTTGTTGCTCTTTTTGTCTGATTAGAGTCTCTACTTATTGTAGGCTATAGAAGATAGATCAACCACATGATTTTTGGGCTATGATTTACTAATATTATATTGATAATCTTGAAATCCAAGCAATGATCTCTATTTCCTTGATGCACCATTTGACCCACCTCTCTTATGAGTGCTGAAATAACACTTTTGCAATTTTCCTTGCTTACATCCAAGATGATCCATGCCTCTATTTGATTTTTTTTGGAAAGGAGACGAATTATTTCCAGGCTTGCATGCAGCTACTTTATACCCAAAATTTTACACTTGTAGCATTCAACATGATTCAAGAAGGGGGCAAAGGAATTATTCTTACCAAAGCTTCTATTCATCCAATTTCTTGGACATATACTCACTCTCCTAGTGTTTTTCCTTTGAGGGGAAAAGGTTGTTTGTGCATGGTTTTTTCAACTTCTTTAAGAAACTCATGATTGTTACTAAAGTATAGCATTCCACCTACGTTGTTGAAGCTTCTTTTTCCTCTCTAGAAACTTGGATGAAAATTTTCCTATGTTACCGCAATAAAAGCATATGAGGGCTTGAATGACTTTATCTTTACTTTTGGAAGTCCTTTTGTGTCCTTGGTGTTGTGTTAACATCTTTGATATTGTAGTGCTATCAGTTATTTCTTTAACAAAGTTGGTGGGTCCCTTCAATGTTGTTGTTGAGTCACTTTCACCTTCAAATATTGTCTCTGCATGAAGGGGACTTTGGTTGGTTCAAATCTCTTCCCAAACTTTAGAATTCTTTGCATAATTCTAAAGATTTAACCACTAATTTTTTAATGTCCTATTTTGCACTTCTAGCTCCATATTGATGGCTCTGAGATTCTTGATTTCCTCAAGGGATGATATGAGATGCCTTTTTAAATAAATATTTTCTTCAAGATCCTCCAACTCACTAGATGAGCCACTAGATTCACCACCAATTTCTATTTCACTCACATTTTATTCAAGAGTTTGTTCCCTTGATGACTCTAGGGATTCTTTTCTTGATTCATGAGATATCAAATCTTATTCTCTACAAAGGTGAACCCTTTACTTATTGAATGAAATCTAGATCTATTATTGTTATCAAGGTAGTCTCGTTTTCACTACTACTAGATTAGCAACTCTCACTTTCACTAGTACTTGCAATTGAGCAATTTGAAGATAAATGGACTATTGTTTTACAATAACAACATAACACAAAGTTACTCATAGATTTCATCTCCTATGAATCCTTTGTGTCCTAATAAAAAACTTGGCCTCTTAATATGGGAGAATCGTCCTCTAATTCATGATCTTCAATACTCTTTAAATATTTGATTGATCCATTCTTTAGAGAAAGGCTCTTAACATGACATGAAGCTTGTATATATATATCATAGATGGACTGAAACTCATGCCATATCCCTTTAGCAGTCTCACCCTAGATTAATTTCTCAATATCTAACTCAGACAACCCTCTAAATATTTCCTCCTTAGATTTTTTATCAATCTCATTATTTTTTAATTCATTCTCCTTAGATATCCATATATCCAAATCAAGAGATTGCAAGTAGATTCTCATTCTTACCTTCCAAGTTGTGTATTTTGACCCATTCAAAATGGAACTCAATCTAAGATAATCTAGCCATGGTTCTCCATGATCCTCGATCTTCATTCCATCTATTAAAATGGTCCTAAAGGAACTTGGTAGCTTTGATACTAATTTTTAGAAGCAATGGAAACCAGGACACTACTAACCAGGGGGGAGAGGGGGGGAGTGACCAAATTATACAAATCTTGACAATTTCTACTTTTCAATCACTTTAGAAAGTACTCATGTAATCAACATCATAACTCAATCATGTCTAACATAACATCATAGCTATTTTCATATGCATATGCAACATATATATAATATGTCAATCTTATTTTCATTAATTTGGAAAATAAAAACTTCAATTTTTCTATTACATCAATGTCCCAATAGTTACTACTTTTAGTTTTATGAACTGCTACTAAAAGGAACTTCTAACCCTGCTCATTTATCAATTTTCAATGAAAGGGACTACTACCTCTGTTCATTTATTAGTTTTCACTGAAAGTGATTCCTGCCCCTGCTCATTTATCAACCACAACTACAAGGGACTCTTTCCCTTGTTGTTTTAGTAGGAAATACTGAAAGGAACTCTTGCACCTGATCGTTTATCAGCCACTCCTGATTGTTGGCCCTGTTGATCCATATTTCATCCATTTTCAAACTCAAATCAATAGGCCAATTTCCTTCATAAATAAATAAACTTCTCATTTCAAATAGTCACCAAAACAACCATTAAAACACCTTCAACAATATATGATTATTGAACAAACACCAAACAAACACACAAGCAACATCAATCCTTTGCAATTTTCAAATATCACCATAAAAGCCTCTTCATGAAAACAACATAAAAACCATATCACCAATTACACTTCTTTAGATTTCAAATATGATATTTGATTCACCCTTGATGCATACTCACATTATGCATCAAGTTGCACCAACAACCTCTCACACACCTCTCCCAACCAACACAATTTCATGCTTGCACACTCGTTCACTTTGCAAATTTGATTATGCTTATAAACAATTTTGGACTAATATTTTTGGAATTGAAGATTTTGTATCTTGCACTTCAATGCTTTCATGAATCCTTGAATTTTTATTTATTCTTAAATTGAGTCATTTGCTTCTAATCTCCAAGTCTTCTAACTCCCCTTACCCATTTATGCTGGAAAAACTAAGTTTAAATGCTTAAATATGTTGTTCAGTAATTTTTACAAGATTTAGGAGTGCTCCATCTATTTTGGCGAATCTCCAAACTTAACATTTCCACTAAAACTACCCCTTTAACTGTCCTTTCTACTAAATTATTCCACTAGCCCCATTCATGCATTTTTTATATCTTGTAGTAGTGTGTTGCTATATATTTTGCATAAAGCCAATTTAATATGCTACTCACTTGTTCCATGCAAAAACACTGCCAAATATATATCTATATGCCATATGCCTTGCAATCTTATTGTAATATGGCCCAAAGTGTTGTCAAATGCACTTTAATATAAAACACTATTAATTCTACCTTTCATGCTATAGTCCCAAAGCACTTTAAAATATAACTTAATTGCATGTTAAAACTCTGTGGACCCTTTACTTTTATTCTAGCCCCAACGACATATTTCACATTGCATATTTTGATAAGCCCTTGGTTGTTTCATTAGTTGTTGACTCGCTCATGAATAAGGCACTAAGCATTTTTAAAACATGCATGCAAAAATTTTATATTTCAATTAGCCCAAAGGCCCATGGTTGATTAACACATAAAAGCACCACAAAACCGTGACCTTAGGTCACTCTCTGTTAGTTGATGGAACATCACTTGTCGGGAAACTTCCAATCTCCCAAGACTGTTATCTCAGCCATTTTTACCTGTGTATCCATGTTTTCCCTTTGATATTTTCCTTATGGACTTATGCATTCGACATGGAGCTACAATGTGTCTCTTCTCATTAGTTCGTAGCTCTACCATAACACCACAAAATCCTGTCACTTAGTTAACCTGACAGTTTCTCTGCATTGTAACAGCCCAAAATACGAATATCTAATTAACTTATCAACATTAAATTTAAACGCTTACCTGAGCTTACTTGTGGTAGAAATAGGCTTACCGCAACAGGGTTTTGGGGACGACTTTCCTCCCAACCATAGGCTCAATTGCGCAGGATTCTGCTACAACTGGCCACCCCCGAGCCCTCAATCAACGACTACTGCCAGT
>APFE030953266.1:4249-16528 GCA_000404065.3 Pinus taeda | reverse complement strand
TTATTTATTATTTATTATTAAGGGAGGGATGTTACATACTCTCCCACTTTAAGGAACTTCGTCCCGAACTTAAGTTTTTATTATTTATTATTATTTTTGTTTCTTCATGTTGCCAACACCCTCTGCTGAACTAGAATAACCAGCAGGCATCGAAAGTTCCCAACACCCCGAGAAATCTCAAGGAATCTCTTTCCTTTTTCCCACTTTCGGCACCAGGTTAAGCCTGACCTGGTCTCTATCCTAGTCCAGACTTCGGCATCCCAATCCAATAACAGGCACCTAGCCTGGAACATCAGGCACCAAGCCTGGAACATCAGGCTCCCAATCCAATAACAGGCACCTAGCCTGGAACATCAGGCACCAAGCCTGGAACATCAGGCACCGAGCCTGGAACATCAGGCACCGAGCCTGGAACATCAGGCACCGAGCCTGGAACATCAGGCACCAAGCCTGGAATCATCAGGCACCAAGCCTGGAACATCAGGCACCAAGCCTGGAATCATCAGGCACCAAGCCTGGAATCATCAGGCACCGAGCCTGGAACATCAGGCACCAAGCCTGGAATCATCAGGCACCAAGCCTGGAACATCAGGCACTTAGCCTTCTCAAGATGGTCCCATAGCTCTTCAAGAGCTATCCATCAAGAGCTATACACAAGACAAAGGAATCACTGGCATATGTAGTGTTGATTGAGTCTGTCCCCAGCCCATATGGTGTTACTTATTCTCCCTCATGCGTATGGGCTCGCACGAGATCATCAAATAAACCTGCCCTCTCGGCCCATTTCTGGAGTCCTGTGAATCATTACATCTCAACATGCATCCAATGCATTAACCATACCGTCATAGTATCATAGGAAATAATGCACATGCCAATTCTTGCAAGGAACTGCATGCTTATGCATGTCATAGATTTGTACGGAACTATTGCATGCGTCAGTTATACCATCACATTATTATATCAAGACATATCATGAGTTAACATAAATGAACCCATGTCAATAATCCTCATATTATAACATCATAATTCCTACGCCACGTTATGCATATCATATCCATCATGAATATTGAATATTAAATGCCTATTATTAGGTAGTAAATGAAAATGTCAATATACCTTGACATAACGTCATAAGACCTATGCATATCGTTCTTATCGTATAGATGCCATCATTATCTTCCTAGCATGAAACATCGTCAATATGTTTTCATCAAGTTGTCAATCACTTTTCAATAATCATATTGACTTCTTTTTACTCGGTAGTTGATTACTTACACCAATGGTATAATCTTCTAAGTACATCGTTAACTTTCATAATTACCAGCTTGAGTCTTAATCCCTCGTCATATATTCTTCCTTCCCAAGGAAATGTTGGTGAAATTTTCATTACTAGTGATACCATCATTATTTAAATCATCTATCTCAAAATTAAAATCCCTTGATTTTACATCCATGTACCCTTTGGCTTACGGATTCCACTATCGCTATATGTAATTGCATATGATCGATGTTGACTTATTTAACAATTAGCACTTCATCCAAAGAAATATTTTCTTATCTCGTCGAGTTCGTATCCTTTAATGTTATGGAAAGTCCACTATTAATTGACTTTACTTCTTTGCCACTATGTACACAATCTTTCTCATGGTATCCCTATAACATTTCTAGTAACATTCCTTCCTATATCTTCCAAGTTGATCATTACTTGGTTATCATGCAATTTCATACATTACTCTTTCCAAACTTGGGTAATACCTAAATATATTCATTACGATAGCTACCAAATGTAATCCGCTTATCAACATAATAAAATTACCTGATCATACATCTTTTTGTCCATAATTCATTCATATAGTGAGTCACCTATGGAAAACTTTACAATGTGGCTCTCCCATTAGAGGGAAAATTGTTATAGATGTTGTCATGTACACATACCGTCCAAGTTCCGTAAAATTATTACCATAAGTATTCAACTTCATTGCTTGATTGCCAATATTGCTTCTTTAGGTGCACCATCCTTAGATAGACCTTACCAAGTTATAAAATTCTTCCATTATGTTCCAAAATACCACAATACTCGTCTTTTATGCTCCAAAATAGGTTTTTTCTTCTTACTAATTTATTATCTTTGTTGTGCTATTTCTTCTTTATGACCTTAAATATTTGATCCAAGCTGGCCATAATCACGTGAACTATCATTAGTTACCGAAAATTGCAAGTTTCTTCTTCCCATTTCTCTTTAGACAATCTTTAACCATGACGAACGTCGTGTAACATTATACTCAACATTTGAACTTTTATCCAAATTTGTATGTTTTGCCACTCAGACTAAATATACCATCATGTAGCTTGATGATGTTCAATATACAAATGATATGAGTAGTAAATGAGCATATACATGTAATATGAATGGCAATTGCAATGCAAAATTAAATTTACTAGGAGATCGTATTGAGAGAGTTGTGTTCTTGCAATAATGGACCAGAGAAATGCCAAGCAACTGCTATTGCTAAAGGGTAGTAATCGAACAAATAATTAGTGAATAATATGATCAACATTCACAGAATGTTATTTCTGTGTTTTTAGATCAGACTGAACCATAGATGCAGGTGAAAAAAAAAAGATCACTAAAGGTAAGTGCTATTTAAACTGTGTTTGTAAAGTGAACTAGTATACCATATCAAGATTATAGGATTACATACTTTTCCAATGAATTACTGAATCATAAAAGTATATCTTAATTATGTCATACCATATAATGAGATATTAATGTGAACAGAGAAGCAAAGAATCTGCATGAGAAAGCAATGAGGAACTAATGAATGCACCAGACTAACATTATTCTACTGTCAAGAATCCAATTGTTGTAGCTTATTGTAAAGAATATATCTGTCCTTAGATACCAGATTGGATAACTAATTAAAGAAAAACTGCAATGTGATGTGAGTCGCTAGATGATCCAATCCATCCACTAATTCACCTTTCAAATGATCATTAAATGCAAGATAAGGAGTACTATGATCTAGATTCTATCAATCACGGAGATGTGGTTCAATATCCACCAAAAGTTGAAGAAGTGCTTCGAGTCTCGTGACTAAAGAATCTGTTTCCTATTACAATATTTATAATCAATCCTATGGAAAGTATAGTATCTAGAAAGTGGATGCCTTTTAACCAGTTAAGGCCCATGAAGAAACTGATCATGAATAGTCCTCATGACTGGACAACATAATTGCATAGTGGAGCTTTCTAGATAAACCCACGTAAACCTTTTTATGAAGAAAAACTAGTACTATTTTCCTTTTAATCACATTCAGTTACTATTTTCATGTCATGTGTTAATCTATGACAGTAAATTAATATGATAAATGGTAAAGTAATATTAATATGACATAAAATTTATGAATCAAGCATAAAAATATTCCACACCATAAAGAAGAGACACTGCCACCCGACCCAAAACCAGATCGGATGACAGGGAAGGTTATTCCTCCCCAACACAAAAAAAAATAATCATTTTATTAATTATATGGTCTGCCTGCAAGCACACCTGCGAAGGCAACACCATTGCAAATCCCTTAAATTACAATACAATTAGGCGTAAAATTGCCTGCCTAAGATAGAAAATTGTAAAACTTGTCGAGAAATTTGTCCATACTGATCAACCTCATATTGTGACTTGAAACATTTAGACACCTGCAATCTTGCGATATACACTTACAAATTTCCTCCTGAATGATGCTAGTTTTCGAAAATATGAAGAATGGCAGGACAATCTATGGAGTGTACACATTATAGTCCGTTGTCAGCAAAGAGAGAGTCTCCTCAGTTCTTGTTTGTCAAAATATCAAAATATCAAAATATCAAAACATGGATTCTTACAGTGGATTAATGATAATCCTTAAAGCATCAACTATTTAGTACATTGATATCATCAATTATCTAGCAGAGATAACTTATAGTAATCCGCCAAATGACCAACCATGAATGGGGTGAAGCATCGCTTCAAATTCACAATAATGAAAGAACAGTATCTAAAGACAATGGTTTAAAAATCAAAGAACCCTAGAAGGCCATCATTCATTAGCTAAGAAATAGCTCCTATCATACCACTAATATGTTGAATTAAAGCTAACATGGCTTACATGAGAGAACATGTTTATTAAGTAATCTAATCTATATATTTGTTAAGTGAATATTGTATATTTAAATGAGTGCATTGTCCTAAAGATGATGCCTATATTGAGATCTAATCTATATATTTATTAAGTGAATATTGTATATTTAAACGAGTGCATTGTCCTAAAGAGATCGAAAAGTCAGTAGAAAAAACAATCAGAAAGCAGTTTACCTATCATTGAATAATCTCGTGCTGCATGAATATGAACATATTACCATTCATCTTATAACTGCTGCCTAACCACAATAACAATACTCAAAATAAATAAGTCAATCTATGTTCCCTGTCACAATCTATTCAATAATATCTAACTTTCACCTCTAATCGCTGATGAACAACAGTAACAGCCCTGAATATTTAATTAAAACATTAAAATATTAACCCTAAAGAAATGCCAATCTGACTGCAAAGGGAAATCTTAAGCTCTATAATTCCCAAGTTTGACAAGATAAAGAAATCACTAATATGAATGACATTACTTTCTTATAGAAGCAGACCAGTGGGATTTCCTTTAAACCAATATTTGCAAACCTTATATTCTCTCTTAAGGCTCAAACAGTTAAGTTTGATTAGATATGCAAAAGATGTAACTATCCATGGTTGGATACACTACAGATTTAAAACAGTTAAATATGATTGAATATTCTTCTAAGTCAACTATGCATGATTGGATATACTTCAAATTTAATTCATCCAGATAAGGAATTTTAAAAATTACTTGAACTACAGAAATGAAACGGTAAACTACATCAGAAGCAGCTTATTGTGAGTCTACAAGACAGACTGATCTCAGGTGTGTGCCAACAATTTTGTAACGATGGTAATATGCCAGGCATGACTGACTGTCAAATGATAAAGAAACAACCATACAGAAACGTAATCACCAAAACCAATCAAATGTAACTATGCTGTAAATATGCATTGAATAAAGCAAATTTACGGCATAGTGAGGGTTTGAAAAAAATTATGCCGCCTCCTGGAAGTAATCAACCTGTAACTTTAAAACAAGTCAAGTTAATAATTCCAACAAAGTAAATTTCTGGATGCCCATAGGCCCTAAGGGTTAAACATGGTAGAAACGTAATCACCAAAACCAATCAAATGTAACTATGTTGTAAATATGCATTGAATAAAGGAAATTTAGGCATAGTGAGGGTTTGAAAAAAATTATGCCACCTCCTGGAAGTAATCAACCTGTAACTTTAAAACAAGTCAAGTTAATAATTCCAACAAAGTAAATTTCCGGATGCCCATAGGCCCTAAGGGTTAAACATGCTCTGATACCATATGTAACAACACAAGTAAAACTAAAATTAACGTCGAAAGGAAAACAATTCTTTCAATGAAATTATACCTGTACTTTCCGACTGCGAAGTGACCACAAGATTTGGGGACGACTCTCCTCCCAACCGTAGGCTCAATTGTGTAGGATTCTGCTACAACTGGCCACCCCCGAGCCCTCAATCAGTGACTACTTCTAGTATTCCTAAGTCTTAGTATTCTCCCAAGAGAATGAAGATAGAACCTCAAAATGATCGAACCCCTCCCATCCTCCTCATCATTCATTAAATAGAACAAAACATTGGAAGGGAAACCACATACACACCCTCCATGTGTCTGCATGCTACATGCCCACCCTCCATGTGTCTGCATGCTAATTTTTTGATAATTTCCTTTTTTTTTTATTAGAGCTTTAATATGGTTATTACTATTTTTATTTTTATTTTTTTATTACTTATTTCTTTTAATATCATTTTTTATTATTTATTTTATTATGATTATTATTCATTATTTATTATTTACTTATTATTTTTGTATTTTTTTATTAGTTATTATTATTTATTATTATTTTTATTAAGTGGTTTATATATTTTATTCATTATTATTTATTTTATTATTAATTATTAATTTTGTATTATTTTTATTAGTTCTTATTATTTATTATTGATTATTAAGGGAGTGATGTTACAACAAAGAACCATGTCCGACTGGAGCTGGACATGTACGTTGATGAGTTGATGCGCATAGCAACCAACACAAATTTGGATATCAATGCAGGCACTATGCATCAGTATGTTGCTGGTTCGGCTGCACTCAAGACTATGATGGGGATTTTATCAGACAAGTTGGACAGAGGAGCCAAAATTAGTGTACCCGGATGCAACGGAGGCAAGATTTATCTTCCAAAAGGATGTCACCATAGATTAAATGGACACCATCATGGACTAGCAAGCTTGGCATTGGTTTGCCACCATCGATCATCATGAGGATGTTGAAGAGTTGGTCTTCCCACAGCTGTCCGAGTTGTAGTGATGTCTTGCATGGCTTTCTCAAGCCCATTTTGTCTCACATGGGTACATACGGAGATTGTAATGTAGCAGTTTTTAAAAGTGAAAGACCAAGTGTCGATAGTCGAATGTAACAGTCATGTAGTAGTTGAAGAGTCATGAGAGTAGGTGAAGAATCACGAAGGGGAATTTCAAGGGTCACCCCCACCCTTTTCTATTAATAGAACCTCATAACTCATTGTACAGGCTTTTGGGAGCCAAGCTTCCTACAGATGTATCTTGGAGAAAGATTGGAGTGTATTGTAATGAGCCTTGGCTTTTCCACAATGCAGAGCTAGTATGTCTCTTTGGAGGAGCAAGTGACAGTGAATGTAATGTTCCGTCGCTGGGACTAGTAGTTGGTCATGGTTGTATGTATGATTGGAACTTTCACTTTCTTAATATAACAGAGCCAACACGTTTCATGAATATGTTGTTATTGTAGTTTAGCTGTCTTGGTTACTCTAACAATATATGTATTTGTTTGCTTACACATGTATGTATGGAATCTTTTTATATATCTTTGTATGAATCTTATTGAGACGTGTTGTTGGCTTAACCATCACTTTGGATCATTGGATAACCTATTTCTAGCTTGTGATTTATCTTTGCTCATGTGTTCCCTTTCAAGCCACGTGCTTCAACAAGTTTCTAAGGGGTGCACTCATTCCCCTTTCTATGTATTAAAACCCTTCATGCACCTTCCTTGGCTTGCTACATTGGTCACACCCTTGCTACCAACAAGGACATCCTGCTTACCTCTGTGCACAACCATGGTCAAGGCAATACTGTACGACCCACTCTTGGAACTTCTACACCAAATTCTGTGAGGTTTAGTTGGGACTTCTTACCAAGGAGATCCCCTAACATGTTGGCGGGTCCAACACCCTCAACATTTCTAGTGCTAGAAGGAGGGCCAAATGACAAGTTGAGCCCTCACATCCTATTTTGAATCTTCACACATTTGTCATGGATATCATTAGAGTCCTCCCTCCATGATCTCTATCTAATGCTCATTATGTTGACATCACGAGGGAGTTTTATGATCTCTTGCCAGAATTCACGTATGATGGTGAAGGAAAAGTAGCCTGGCCTGAGAACTTACATGACTTCCTTGCATTCTTGGAGGATGCAGAGGAGTGTGATGAAGATGAGGTCAGCAATATGCTTTCACACAGACTTTGTGAACCCCCGAAATGATGGTGCAACAGTCCGCTTCACGATTCTGTGTAGCCACTTAAGCAATTATGTGATCTAATTGAACACAATTTCCATCATTTTTATCTTGAAACTCTTGACAAAAAACTGTTCAAACAATAGAACACTCCACAAGAATCGCCTATGGATTTTTGGCAGCGCTTTCATGTACTTTAGTTTGTAGCTCTGAAAAAACTAGATTAAATTCCATATCTTTGGGACAAATTTGTATATTTCCTTAGCAAATCACTCTGTTCCAAGAACAAGTTGAAGCGCAAAACCCACTTATCATACTTCAATAATGGAGCTGCGTAATCACAAGCAGACACAGTTGTTGTCACAAGCAATTTGTCTGCCTAACCCTCATCAAACAACTCTACCACTGCAGAGTGATGTGGCATAACATGCACACACGTCTCTTCAATTGTCACATCCTCCTAATATCACTTCTCTCAATTTTTGTGCAGATTTGGTTCTGAAACCCATGGGTTGTCACATGCATTTGTTACCTCAACCATTGTCTTCGTGTTCTGCTAATCCTCAGATTGCATTGTCTTGTATTCTTCCATTCCAGACTCTACACCTGTTGTGAACGAGGAAAGCCATCGATGGAGTTGGTGCTGCAAAACCAATCTTCGCTGTCATCTATGGTGAGTATGATTAGGATCTTGAGCATCAACTCATGGCAAAGGATGATCCCCTTCTATCACGCATCCTCCATTTTTTCCTAACATCTTTGATGATTCTGCTATCCCTGACTTTTCTTGTGTAATTCCATCTACAGATGCACCCATTGATGATCATTAGCAGAACACACTAGATGTCATCCCATCATTCGACAGCGAAGAGTAGAAATCATTCGTTGAAAGTCCACTTGATTTTTCATCTACTTTTCTTGGAAATGCAGAGGGTGAACATTCTTGCTTCTCATCTATGCCTCTATTTGATTTATCTAATCTTGAGGATGTTGATGAAATTATTGATTTTCCTGATAGTAGATGTCGTGATCTATTTACTCCCGTATTCGATCACGATGTTTATTCTATCATTGTTGATCTTTCAAAGGCACCCGTTTATGATGATCTATCTGTCGACAAATTCGAAACCCCCTAGGTTGTCGAGGCACTTCAGCCCAAGCTGATGGTTATGTAAGGCCATCGTTGTCCTGAGGTTGGTTTCACTTCTGATCATAAAGTTGTTGAAACACCCAAGGCTCCTCATCACTCATATGTATGCATTGAAGATCAATCTAACACATAGATTTCGCTTCCTCCACTTGAACTACATGATCCCATCATTCATGCATTGGAGGAAGCTTACACAACAAGCACACTTGTGCGACGTGAGTTGTCTATCTTTCTCACATTTTGTTGCATGTCACAGTCAAGAAGATGCATATTCTTAACATCTACACGCAGTGTAGCACAACACTATGGTATGTCCATAGAGTGCATGTCATGCGCTTTCACTCATTTCTTTTTTATGGATGAATTTAAACTCAGAGTGTGTTTGTCTTCATTGTTATATCTTTCATGTTTGTTGGTTCGCATGACTGTGTTTTTCGCAAACCATGCCTTCACCAACATAGCCACCAACACAAACTTGGATATCAGTGCAGACACTATGCATCAGTATGTTGCTGGTCTAGCTACACTCAAGACTCTGATGGGAATTTTATCAGATGAGCTGGATAGAGGAGCCAAAATTAGTGTACCCAGATGCAACGGAGGCAAGATTTATCTTCCAGAAGGATGTCACCATAGAGTACATGGACACCATCACGGACTACCAAGCTTGGCATCGGTTTGCCACCATCGATCATCATGAGGATGTTGAAGAGTTGGTCTTCCCACAGTTGTCCGAGTCTTAGTGATGTCTTGCATGGCTTTCTCAAGCCCATTTTGTCTCACATGGGTACATACGGAGATTTTAATGTAACATTTTTTAAAAGTGGAAGACCAAGTGTCAATAGTCGAATGTAGTAGTTGAAGAGTCATGAGGGTAGGTGAAGAATCACGAAGGGGAATTTCAAGGGTCACCCCCACCATTTTCTATTAATAGAACCTCATAAATCATTGTACAAGCTTTTGGAAGCCAAGCTTCCTACAGGTGTATCTTGGAGAAAGATTGGAGTGTATTGTAATGAGCCTTAGCTTATCCAAAGTGCAGAGCTAGTATGTCTCTTTGGAGGAGCAAGTGACATTGAATGTGACGTTCCGTCACCGGGACAAGTAGTTGGTCATGGTTGTATGTATGATTGGAACTTTCACTTTCTTAATATAATAGAGCCAACACATTTCATGAATATGTTGTTATTGTAGTTTAGCTGTCTTGGTTACTCTAACGATATATGTATTTGTTTGCTTACACATGTATGTATGGAATCTTTCTATATATCTTTGTATGAATCTTATTGAGATGTGTTGTTGGCTTAACCATCACTTTGGATCATTGGCTAAACTATTTATAGCTTGTGATTTATCTTTGCTCGTGTGTTCCCTTTCAAGCTGCATGCTTCCACAGGTTTCTAAGGGGTGCACTCATTCCCCTTTCTATGTCTTAAAACCCTTCATGCACCTTCATTGGCTTGCTGCATTGGTCACACCCTTCCCACCAACAAGGACATCCTACTTACCTCTATGGACAACCGTGGTCAAGGCAATACTGTACGACCCACTCTTGGAACTTCTACACCAAATTGTATGAGGTCTAGTTGGGACTTCTTACCAAGGAGATCCCCTAACATGTTGGCAGGTCCAACACCCTCAACATTTCTAGTGCTAGAAGGAGGGCCAAATGACAAGTTGATCCCTCACATCCTATTTTGAATCTTCACACATCTGTCATGGATATCATTAGAGTCCTCCCTCCATGATCTCTATCTAATGCTTATTCTGTTGACATCATGAGGGAGTTTTATGATCTCTTGTCGAAATTCACGTATGATGGTGAAGGAAAAGTAGCCTGGCCTAAGAAATTACATGACTCCCTTACATTCTTTGAGGATGTAGAGAGTTTGATGAAAATGAGGTCAGCAAGATGCTTTCACACAGACTTTGTGAACCCCCGAAATGATGGTGCAACAACCCGATTCACGATTCCATGCAATCACTTAAGTAGTTATGTGATCTAATTGAATATAATTGATATAAATTTTTTTATCCTAAACCTCTTGACAAAAAACTGTTCAAACAACAGAACACTCCAAAAAAAATTCCTATGGATTTTTGGCAGTGCTTTCATGTACTTTAGTTTGTAGCTCCGAAAAAACTAGATGAAATTCCCATATCTTTGGGACAAATTTGTATATTTCCTTAGAAAATCACTCTATCCCAAGAACAAGTTGAAGCTCAAAACTCGCTTAGCATACTTCAGTCATGGAGTTGCACAATCACAAGTGGACACAATTGTTGTCACAAGCGATTGTCTGCCTAACCCTCATCAAACAACTCTACCACCACAGAGTGATGTGGCAAAACATGCACACACGTCTCTTCAATTGTCACATCCTCCTAACATCACTTCTCTCAATTTTTGTGCAGATTTGGTTCTGAAGCCCATGGGTTGTCACGTGCATTTGTTACCTAAACCTTTGTCTTCATGTTCTGCTAATCCTCAGATTGCATTGTCTTGTATTCTTCCATTCCAGACTCTACACCTATTGTGAATGAGGAAAGCCATCAATGGAGTTGGTGTTGAAAAACCAACCTTTGCTGTCATCTATGGTGAGTATGATTAGGATCTTGAACATCAACTCATGGCAAAGGATGATCCCCTTTTGTCGCGCGTCCTCTGTTTTTCCCTAACATCTTTGATGATTCTACTATCCCTGGATTTTCTTGTGTAATTCCATCTACATATGCACCCATTGATGATCGTTAGCAAAACACACCAGATGTCATCCCATCATTTGACAACGAAGAGGAGAAATCATTCATTGAAAGTCCACTTGATTTTTCATCTGTTTTTTTCGGAAACACAGAGGGTGAACATTCTTGCTTCTTATCTATGCCTCTATTTTATTTATCTGATCTTGAGGATGCCGATGAAATTATTGATTTTTCTAATAGTAGATGACGTGATTTCTTTACTCCCGTATTCGATCATGATGTTTATTCTATCATTGTTGATCTTTCAAAGAAACCCGTTTATGATGATCTATCTGTCGACAAAGTCGAAACCCCCTAGGTTTTTGAGGCACTTCAGCTCGAGCTGATGGTTGTGTAAGGCCATCATTGTCCTGAGGTTGGTTTCACTTCTAATCATAAAGTTTTTGAAACACCCAAGGCTCCTCATCACTTATATGTATGCATTGAAGATCAATCTAACACATATATTTTGTTAGCACCTAAATCCTCCTTAGGCTCAAGGAAGGGAAAATTTAGGGTAACCACAAACCACGCTCAGTCTGGTAGCTAACCCTACCAAAATAGGAGAGGGCTCTCTCCAAGTCACACTCAGTGAATAGATAAACGAAATGGCCTGAGATGACTTACAGTGAAATATTTATCTTAGGCTAGTAAGTGAATATGGATACAAGAAGTGATTTTTATGAATTACTGTGTTTCTGGGATG
>APFE030953254.1:0-28939 GCA_000404065.3 Pinus taeda | reverse complement strand
CAACCTATCTAAGGCTAAGGCCTTCATACTTATACAAAAACGATGATCCATCAAGTGCCCTTGATTTTGGGAGCTCGGCTGTCCAACTAGAGTTTAACTGCGGATCCTGAAGGGCAGTCATAACCACTGTTCCTGTAGAATAGTTTATGACTGCTGTTCTTGTAGGACAGCTGGCTGCTTCTTAAGCTCGGAGGGGAGATGGATTGGAGCTCGGAGTTCTTGGTGGGAATCACGAGGAATGTCCCAAGACCGTGGACATCTCTCCACAAAATCATCAGTGCCACCTCATTATCTCCTTATCCCCTTTTTCGTAGTCTCTTGCTCCCTTTTTAATGCCAAAACCTGGAATCATAATGCATTAGTCACGTAGATAAAGTGTCTAACCTTCTTCCTACAAACAACACGAATAAACTAAGAAATGCATGCATAAGCAAATAAAGATGAAAGTTTTGAGCAAGTAAAATAGGCCAAAATGAGCCCAAATTGTACCAAAATTGGGGCTCATCAGAGACCTTTCCAACAAGGTATCGTAAGTGCCAAACAGAGATTAAATGACCAAGTTATGACCCCAGGAAGTTGGCTGCCCAACATGGCCCACAAAATCTTGGTGTTACATCTCCTGGGGTTAGGGTTTTGGTTGTTTAGGGTTTTCTCATGTTTTTCAATAATAAATAGGCCCTTGAGCCTCATTGTAACACATTTAAGAGGCATGTAGCCTCCACATCCTTCTCAGAGATAAGCTACCATCGCTCAAGCTAGTATTGTTTCCATACTGTTTGTAAGCATATTTCAGTATTTGATATTAATGAAAAGAATTGTTATTTCTATTGAATCTTTGTATTTATGGTTATATCTATAATTTGTTGTGTTCCTATTTAAGTTTGGATCAACCTTGTGGCTCACAGTGGATGACATCGTAATCATAGGGGATTTGGAAGTGGCAATTAAATGGGTTACGAGACACCACTCTCTCGTTGTTTCATTTTTATCCCACTGGATGGAGAAAATTACGTCCATGAAGGCTTTCTTCAACAATATATTTTTCTGCCACATTTTTCGAGAGAAGAATGCTTTGGCAGATCAACTTTCCAAACCCTGTATCTCCATTTTTCCTAGACGAAATTAGTATGAGTGCCTAGACTTGGGATCTGTCATCATCTCTGGTGCCTTCATTTTCACTTGAAGACTTGACTTTTCTTCTTGATCCTTCTTGTCGGTCTCTATAGTTGTTTTTTTCTGTGGGTCCATGTTGCTTTGTTTTCTATGTTCTTGGATCTGGGCTTTTGTAAGCACCATCTATTTGACATCTAGACCTGCCCCTATGTATTTGTATCCTCGGTTGAGAGGTTTTTCTCTTTTATGGCCTTGAGGCAGTTTTTGTTTCCTAGCATTGATCACATTTGGTAGTGTAATGGGCATTAATGAATCTAGTAAATGTAACATCTTTTGTTCTTGTTGATAAAAAATTGTTTTTTTTTTTGCTATTGAAAAAAAAGATCAAACACTACAAAACATATGTTTTAAACTTCAATATTTCAAAGATTTGGTAACAATTTTAACAAAAAAAAAAACAAAATTGAAAAAATGTTAATGACAATTTTTCCTTCATACATTTTTTTTTTTTTTTAGAAAATACACACATCATAGCAACAAGGGTTGCTTTCAAGTAAAATAAAAACTCGGCCAAAAGACTCGTCACAAATATTTATATCCACTAGAGGAGAATCATAGGTTAATAACACTAAATAAATACTTCCTCTTAAGAAAAACAGTGGCTTACTAAAATCAACGATAAGCCCATTAGTCACACATACCAAAAAAGAAATTCAAATAACAATAGTTTTCCAAGACACCATGCAAGAAAATATGTCTTTCACCTTGCTCCAATTAAACTCCATTTGTGTTTGTGACAATGTTGAGTGCATAAAGAGGAAGATCCATTGATCATTTGATAGTTGATCAACTTGTTCATTGTTATCCCTCCAAGAGTTTAGTAAATTACTTGTTCATTGTTCCCCCTCCAAGACTTTATGGAAATTTAGATTCCTATGTTTAAATTTATATTTAGTTACTATATAACTAGCATAGTATAAAATGAGTAGTTTTTTCTCTACCAATTCAATAACGAAAGAGAAGTATAACATGCATCATTAAAAAGGGCCTATTTGAGGCTTTGTATGGTAGAAAATATAATACTCTAGTGAGTTGGGGTAACCTAGTAGATAGAATTATGGTGGGTCTTGGATTGCTCAAAGACATGGAAGCGAAAATGATTAAAATCAAGTGGAATTTAAAAGTTTCGTAGGATAGACAAGAATTAATGCTAATAGGAATAGGACAAGCAAGGAATTTAAAGTCTGGGATCAAGTATTTTTTAAAGTAAAAGAAAAAAGAGTTTGTTAAAATTGGGAAATTGTGCCAAGTTGGCAGCAAAATATTGTGGGCCATTTGAGATCCTAGAGAGGATCGGCCATATTACTTATAGGCTTTCATTTCATGCGTCTCTACATATTCATGATGTTTTTCATGTTTCATTTCTTAAGAAATACGTACCTAGCACTAATCATGTTCTTGATTGGGAAATGATTAGGGTGGAACACGAGGGAAATTTCCAAGTTCAACCAATGTGGATCTTGGACAACAAGGTCAAGGTTCTCTGTAATCAAGCCATAGGCATGATAAAGGTACAATGGGTTGTGCTCGATCCTGGCGATGCAACTTGGGAGCAAGAATAATTCATGAGAGCAGAATACCCTCACCTTTTGTATTGATGTACTATATATGTTTGTATATACGATGCACTAATGATAATGCATAAATTAAGGGGGGAGGAATGTAATACCCATATATATAATATATATTATATTATATATATATATATTATTATGTAGTATGTTGTATGTATTATGTATGTAGTTGTATGTATGTATGTATGTATGTATGTATGTAGTATGTTATGTATGTATGTATGTATGTATGTAGAATGCTTGTGAGATGATTTTTTTAGTATATGACCCGCATGCCCATGTAGTTGCATTAGATGTTGATATGTCGATTTTTGGCTAGGTGGCTAGAGGAGCCACTTATGTAGATAGTAATTTACTATAATCATATATTAATAAAATAGGTTTAGATTATGGGCCATCCACGGAATGGAATATGGGGGAATACAGCTCCAAGGATAAAGGAATGGTGGGTATTTTAGTGAAAAGTTACATGGGAACCATTAAGGCTAGAAGCTACCACATGGCAAGTCAGGGCCATGCATTATTAAGCAAATGTAGTTTGTTGATCAGGAGTTTCAGTTTAATCTTCAGGTTGAGGGATTATTTAGTGATTCTGGGGGTTGCGACTCTAAGACAGGACTAATGGCTTAGTGAGACATAGCACTGAACTTGGACTAGTTTCGGTTGCAATTATTAAGCATTTGTGTCTATGTATTGCATCTCATTAGATGTGAGCCCCTATGCTGGCTTTGGGAGCCTTATCTCTGAGGGTTCTATTGGTCCTGTTTATGCCTGGAGTAATGGAATTTGGTAGAACTTGGTGTCGGTTAATGGTGTGAAGGGTACCTAGAGCCTTGAGCAGCACAACTATTAGGTTGGCACCTTGGCAATTAGCGTAGAGGGTGCCTAGATCCCTGGAGTAGTGTGACTATTTGGTTGGCACCTTGGCCATGGATGTGTGGATATTTTCAATTACTCTTTCCTTTGGAGTTGTCATCCTAGCTCAAGAGTGACCCGATAGTTGAGCTTATGAACAACCAAGCCTATGACTAGGTGAAATGTGGAGGGCTTGTAGCCAGTCGGCTTCTATTTGTAGATAAGTTCCTAAATTTCATGAATGGTTGTGTGTATGTGTGTGTGAGTTTGAGTGTGTGTGTGTGTATAATATTAATATGAATGTTTTTAAAATCAGGCCCCAATTCTAGAATTTTTTGGCAACCTCTTATTAATTTACATTCATTTCCACAACAATATTGTGTCTTTTAAATTATGTGTGAGAATTAAGTATTGCACTCACGACATGTAGTGTGTGTACAAATTGATTTTTTTCGCCAAGCACGTGGTTTAAAGTATGGAAATTTCAATGTTACATTCTTTTGCAAATAATTTTATTTATAATTATGTCATGTTAGAAGAGTTTTGTTGATGGCTGGCGTTTGGGGCCACTACACCTATTGTGCAAAAAGCAAGTTTCTCAAAATTAGAGATTCACTCATCAACGATAACCATTGTTAAAGCTTTTTCAAGAAGCCCAAATGATGAGCGTTGGATTATATTGTTCATAAATATATACTATAAATTAAGTCCAAGAAAAATAAGTTGTATATAATTCTCACTATTGCCACCATTGCTAGTGCTCAGGCTCCAAATAGCAAGTTTCTCAAAATTAGAGATTCACTCATCAACGATAACCATTGTTAAAGCTTTTTCAAGAAGCCCAAATGATGAGCGTTGGATTATATTGTTCATAAATATATACTATAAATTAAGTCCAAGAAAAATAAGTTGTATATAATTCTCACTATTGCCACCATTGCTAGTGCTCAGGCTCCAAATACAAGACACCCACATGAATATTCATTAAGTCAATGATGATGCAATGCAATGAAAATTAGTGTTCTATTTGAGTGGCCTAACCACTAGGGCTAAAGCTATCAAATTTATTCGTGTCAACTTTAATGACAGGTGGATCATGAACATATGGGTTAGAGTGAGGCTTCATGCAATTGGATGATTCAACTCTCTCAAGGTGGAATGGTTGTTCCTTTAATTGAGTTATGAGTTGGGACATCTAGTGAAAGAGGGCTTTTAGTTTGTTGAGCTTGGAATGAACTCCATCTCTATCTCCTTCTCTCCCTTGAGTCCTCTCTCTCCCTTTCTCTCCCCCCATCAATCTCTCTCTCTCTCTCCAACTCTACCACTATCTCCCTCTCTCTCCCCTCCATATTTCATCTCCCTCTCTTGCTCTTCCCTCCTCTTCTCTCTTCCTCACTCTCTCTACATCTCTTCTTTGTTCTTTCTTCCCTCTCTCTCTCTCTCTCTCTCTCTCTTCCCTCCAACTATGTCACTGTCTCCCTCCCTCCCCACCCCCCTGCCCTGTTGAGGAAGTGTAACTAGGTTCAGTCTTCATAAATGTAATTTTGATATTTGTACTTATTCAAGAAAAATAAATATTATCTTTATAATATATGTCAATGAGTTTCTTTCTCATTTGGAAATAGGTCTAGCATTATTTAAAGTGTTATAGGTGAGTCAAATAGTCAAAATAATAAGTTGAAGACATTAAGGGCATGTTATATCTTGTATGTATATGTATTATGGTCAAGAGAATACCTCCAAGAAAAGTCACAAGTCTCCTCCAAGCAATGGCACCATCAAGAAGCTCATTCAAGAATGCAACTCCACCAAAGAACCATCTGAAGTCTACTCTACAAGTCGGCCTACAAGAAGTAACCAAGTTGGCCTACAACTTGGCCTTAATGGAGGGAAAATCATTTATTTATAGAGGTTGTCCACTCCAAATATAACACAGAACTTGAGCTCTAAAATCCATAAGAGAAAGAAGTAAATAAGGAATGAAAGAAGTCAAGGAAAAAGGTCTAAAGGGTGCAGCGAATAAAGGAGAAGAAACAACGAAGGTTAAGAGACTATTCTTAGGGTCATACATAGCCACATGTGCGAAGGAAGGATGTCTCTCTGTGGCTATAAAAGCAGTAATACATCGGCTCAATCCTTATCCTTGTTTGGTTAAAAACTAAGGTCTGCAAGGCCTCCATATAAGAGTGAAGGAGAAGCCATCACCAATGAAGGAATAAGGAAGAAGATCGAAGTAAAAGGGACTATTTTCTAGGGTAGAAAATAGTCACACATGCAAGAATCATATCTCTTTCTGCAGTCACAACAGCCCTACATTACAATCATCCAAGTTAGTTGATTGGTGAAAGGAACTGTCATAAGGATAAGGGTCTCATCAAAAGTATATTCTCTAGAGAAAGGACTACAATGTTCCTAATAATTTGAAAGAAGAACGAAGTGTTGGAGGAAGAAGGACGAAGTTCCGGGAAACAAAGTGCCAGAGTATATGGTGCAGAAAGGAGTGAAGACTTGACTGTTGCTTGGAGGATCTCTTTGTCAAGGATCTAGGGTTTGGCATTAATCAATAGAAGCTTCAATAAGAGAAATTTACTAAAGGGTTTTCCTCTCAAGAGTAGAGAGGTTTTGGCCCTGGCAGAGAGCCAACATCTTGTGTTCTTGTTTTTATGTTTTGGTAGAAGTTTTATGAAGTACAAACATATGCACTAATAAGAAGAAGAAGAAGAAGAAGAAGATAACAAGAAAAGTAAAAAGACTCCACAAATTGTTATCAAGTGATGAAGAATCACACTACACTACTTTTCCCTAGATTCTTCAACATGGTTTCAGAGCGTAGGGGACACATTAAGGATAAGGCAATAGAAGAACACTCATCAAGGGGAAGCATCTACAAAGTTGAAGCATCAAGCCTAGAAGTCTCATGTCACTTCAAGGACAAGAAGGGTCTACAATCCATCATTCATTAATGAGGTCTACAAAGCTAGAAGAAGAGCCTTATATAAAGGAACCTACAAAGAAGAGTAGATTGAATCAGAATCTACATCAAGCTACAAGTCTTCAAGCAAACATCATCACCAAGCAAGCCCACTTGGAGAAATCCACTTGAAGAACATCAAGATCCAGGGAATACAAGCCATCAAGCCTTCCAGGAGGAAGAAAATCCATCACATCACAAAATCTATCAAGTAAGTACATGCCCCCTTCTGAATATACATCAATGCCTTTTTGCAAGGAAAGCAATAAATTGGTAGGTACCATTAAATTTCTTGCATGGAAGAAGAGGATTGATCTACTTCTCAAGGTGAATGAACTCTTAGAACTTGTCAAAGGGAATATCATTATCCCTGCTAAGGAATAGACTCAAGCCTTAGATAAGTACAATAAAGATGAGACAAGAGCTCAAGGATTATGATAGAACCAATTAAAGAATCTCCCATTCCTTATGTCTCCAAGTTTGAGACATCGAAAGAAATCTATGATAATGTAGTAGAGTTATTCTCAGTATCTACAACCAGAGAAGTGATATCTCTGAGGAATGAATTGTACATGTTGAAGATAACAAAGGAAAGAATAGCTCCCTACTTCATGAAAATCTCTGAAATGAAAGATCAACTTCAAGAGCTTGGGGAAGTCATGTCTGACAAAGAGATGACAACATTAGTACTCAATGCTCTACCTGAGGAGTGGGGAAACTTCACATCAAGAATATATGCCAAGAAGGAAGAAACCTCTATTAGTGAAATGTGGTCTCTATGCAGAACAAAGGAAACCATAGTTAGGGAAAAATAAGAGGTGGGATCAAAGGAGAAAGCATTTGCTACCATGGCCAAAAGAAAGCATAAATTTAACAAGTTTATTTCACGAAGAACAAACAACAGAGACATGTCCAAGATCCAATGTTTTGGATGCCAAGAATATGGACACTACAAAATGGATTTTCCTAATCTTAAGAAGGACAACAATAAAAAAAGGAAAAGGGAAGAAGCTCACATAACTCAAGAGATCAAAGAAGAAGGAAAGAAGCAAAACAAGGAAGATCCTCTTGACCTCTACTATGACTAGGTCAAACTCTTTACTTCTGGACTTCTTTCAAATTTTTGAGTAGAATAGGAGCATGAAGGAATAAATTAAAATTGCATGAATATAACATCATATAGAATCTAGCAGTATGATGTACATAGAGTTCTATATACTCATGTATATGTAGCATTTATGAAAAAAAATGCAAAGTAGAAATACCTTCTAGAATATAGGAGCATGACAGATATAGCTCAATATATTCATGTAGATAAAGCATACCTAGTATAGGACCTCATACATGATGAAAAAAAATTGATCATGATAAGAATCTTAAAAGACATACATCATCAAAAGAAAGGAAACATTTTCAAGGCTATGATGGAATCTTCAAAAGAAGGTTCACGGACCAAAGCGAATGTCTCATTGGGAATCCCATTGTTAAGATTGGAAACTAGGGCCAAACTCCATGTGAGTCATCTTATTCATGGCTGATAATATTTTTATTAGATTCCTCTCGTTGAGAGGTGTAGGGTTGATCTAAAGATCATCCAATTCCGATAAGTATTTATGGAGATATGAATTTATTTTGATTATGTAATAATTATCAAGCCGACCAGCAACTCATGTAGGCTCAGAATCCCAACAGTCGCATCTATTCAATCATCAATAGTTGTGTATAAATACAGGAGGTATTTTCCTCATTTGGACACACTTATCTCATCACATCTCTCTCTCTCTCTTCTGCACAGAAAAGAGGCTCTTCTCCTACTGCATAGAAAGGGACTCTTCTCTTACACATGTGGAAGGAAGGACGCAGATTTAGGGCTGCAACTGCAGATCAGAAGTTTTACTAGCATTGAACATATTTCTCCCTCTCTGAACTGCGATGTAGGTGGATCTGACTCTCCTCTGAAGGGCACATTTTTTGGTGGTGGAATCAAGCCAATCCAACGGCCGGTTTGCAAGATACTGTTTGCCCTAGTTTGGTTGATCTAGGGTTTGTTGCAGCTGATGTACATCAGATTTATGTACTATTTCTCTCTGCTGAATTATTGAAGATAAAGGAAGATTTGATCAAAGGGTTTCCCCACATTGGGGTTTGTCCTTGGCTAGCCGCCACATCTTTTGTCTCTTGCCTTGGCTTGTTTTCTGTTGATCGTTTAATGTTTTATCTACACTTTACTTTATGTACATGTGATTGCTAATATGTGGATAATAAGAAGAAAGATAAGTAAACTACTATATGCATAGAAAATACCATAACTTAACATGGTATTAGAGCTGAGGTGAAGACAAAGCCCAAGCAAGAGCAAGAGCAATCACTGAAGAGAAGATTGGCAAGGTTATCCTAAAAGAACTATGGGGTCCTCAACACTCTTCCCTACTGTAGACAAGCTCCATGAGAAAGTTGACTATCACGGATGAAAGATGTCTATCAATCTAACCTGAGAAGATCAAGGAGTGTTGGACCATGTGAGAGGCAATATTGTGGAGCCTCCATCAAATGCACCCACTGCTGCCAGGAACAAATGGAAAATCGGTGAAGTCAAAACAAAGAATATCATTCGGGACTCTATCGACAACCGCTTGGTGGCCTACATCTTTGACCTGAACACCTCCAAGGAAATCTACAATAGACTGGTGAGTTTGTTTAAAGTTTGTTGGCATTATGATTCTGGTATGGCTCTATGATTCAGATGTTGTACTTGATGGCAACACCCTCAAGTGGCAATGCACTGATCAAGCTCTCAAAATGTTGGAAATTAAGAAGTACGCAGGAGAATAGTTCAAAAGGTGCGTACCTGCAGGTACGCCGTGAAGGGACTGCGGCCGCACACACAGGTCACCCGTTCAGAAGGTGCGTACCCCCAGTTCACTTACTTCAAGGTAGAGAAGCGCGCTCACGTGGGGTTTTCTTATAGTTGGCCCGTGGTATTTAGCCCGCCATTCTTGATTCTATGATTTTGCCCCGTGGTATTGCTTTATATTATTATTATTATTGAGCCCCATGTTTTTGGGCCCCTTGTATTGGTTATCTATGGTATTGATCCATGATTTTAGGAAGAGCTTGCCTATATAAAGCAAAGGAGATCACTTGGCTAAGTATCTTTCGAAAATTGAATATCTTAAGATCTGAAATATTGGGTTATTTTTTAAAAAGCTTGATCTATATAAAAGTGAAGTTGAAAGCGAATCTATGAAGGGTGATCTCTCAAGCGCATGATTAGATCTGAGCATCTGACTATCGGTGGCACACTGGGGGACTGCCATTTTGGCCCTAATCAGAGGTACGCAGGTGATTAACGGTGCAAGTGCATGGGTACGCAGAGAAGAAGAAGGAGAAGTGCGTGGGTACGCAGAGCAAAAGAAGGCGCAGTGCGTGGGTACGCAGAGCAGAAGAAGGCGCAGTGCATGGGTACGCAGCGCGACAGAGGTTCAGGTGCATAGGCACAGGGAAAGTACGCGGCGCTTCAGAAGCTGTAGGTGCGTAGGTACGTGGCGCGATAACATCTGTGGGGGCGTGGCTACAGTAGCAGTACGCGGCGCGATAGTATCTGTGGGTGCGTGCCTAGAGTAATAGTATGCAGCTTGATTGAAGAAACAGTGCTTGGGTACGCGGTACGACAGAAGGGTCTCTGCGGGTATACGTAGGGCAGCAGAAGGTGAAGTGCGTATGCACGCGGACCAGAGAAAGAAAAACTGCGTATCTGTCTTAAGACCTTTTGTTGGCTGAATTTTTTCTGTTGATAAGGTGTTCTGGGTTTAGTTTACTGTTACTGTTGATCTGGTTACTGCAGTTGACTGGGTGATTTACTTGTACTTGATGATATTTTGATGTTTATGGATCCAGTTTGAAAATTTATGAAAAGTGGTCCTTGAAAGAAAAGAAGTAGGGGGTTGTAGCTCCCTTCCAGGAGAGACTGGAAAACGAGAGAGAGTTGAAGCTCTCTGCAGGTTGCAGCCTGCGTACTGGTAAAGGACTGCACCAGTACAAGACCATTGTAAAAGGAGTTTCTAATTTGAAAGAAGATAGAGACATATTGCAGCAGGTGGTTTTCACCCACATTGGGTTTCCACCTTATATCTGGTGTTCTTTGATGTGACTGTCTGCTTTTTCTTGCTCATGCTCATTATTTATGGTATTGGTATGCAAAAATAATTCAAAGTATAAATAAGAAAGATTTGGCAAAAGAATTAGATAATACTGATTCACCCCCCCCTCTCAGTATTATTGTCAACACTTAGCTGCATGATTAATGCCACTTGATACAATTTTTTCACTCATGTGTTTGTTCCTACACTTATGAAGATTACATCATGTATAATCTAAATAGGAGGTTTCAAACTTGATTATGAGGCTTTCCATGGCTTGCACAAGCCTTACATATGCTAGAGATGTTAATCACGAAGTTGGAGGCAAGTCTGAGATGGAAATATTGGGTTTTCACCATCCCTTGCCCAAATCGCTCCATACATGCTTGTGGGAGCAGTTGAAAGACTCCAACCACTGGAATAGTGTGTTCTGGGAGCGGTAGAAACCTAAATTTATATAGTTTTGTTGGTGCAGTTGACACTATAAGTCACAAATTATCTGGATTCCTTACACACCTCTGGTGATTTAAATGTTTTATAATGTTTCTTGTTTTTAAATCTTCATGGAAGCTTCTAATTAACCAAATATATATGTTGGAATGAAGTTTGAAGTGTGAATGCCTTGATGGAGTGAGTAGTGCATATAGTGACACAAATTGGGTAAAAAAGAGAGTAAATTGACCATTGTATTGATGGTGAGATAAGTAGAGGTTTGTGCAAAAAGAAGAGGGTGACCTCCTACAATATATAATGAAATAGAGGCTTAATTTATAAATATGTATACAAACAAATATAATATTTTGGGATTAGAGAGTGAGGAGACTAATGGAGAGATCAACTATTCTTTTAAGAGACAGAGTTTGATCTATTAGTTGTGACAGAGTTTGCAGGCTCTATAATAGAGGATATTCAAAGGAAAATATTCATATGATTGTAGTTATTGCAGTAGAGTTTTCATTATAGAGTTAGAGTGATGGGATTTTCTATGCTGATGCTAACTTGGTCATGACTATAGGATCAATGGTGAATTCCATGGAGGACATATATGCGACTGATTTTTTACTGCAATTATGTGTGCATGGCTACAATATTATTTTTTTGTATTGTATATTTGTATGGAAACTAAATGGTTTGAGTTTTATACTCAATCTCATTAAGAGTTAGCTTGCAGGAGGGTGGAGGTTAATGTGTTGCAGAAGTCATGTATATGATACTTGTTGCATTATGAACTAAGTTGCATGAGAGAGGTCCTGGGAATTGAGATGATTAAATTCTCTTGGTTGTTGTTGAGAGTTATTTATGCATGTTGTTATTGATATATATTTTGGTGTAGCTGAGTGAGAGAGCCATAGCCTATGGATGTGGCTAGTTGAGTATTGAGGGTTGGTATGATACTATTGTATGGGGGTTTTGTTGTTTGATATGGTGTTGATGTATTGAGAATTTATTAGAGGAAGAAAGTTATTGTTGTTTTCTGTAGGGGTCTAGCTTGAAATATTTTGAAATGTGGCCCTAGAGGATAAAAAGACGGAGATAGATTGGTGAATAAGGAACATGTGTTTCTTATCAATGTTGGTTGGTAGCTTTAGTAGAGGGACTAAAATTCTCATAGTCTAGTGGTCATTGGGTGAGGCTTGTTGCGAGTAGATGCTTCAAGTGGATAGGTGTTCACATAGTGGAGTTTCAGTGAAAATCTTCCTTGCTAGACATAGCCAACTATGATGATGTAAAATTATTTTTTCGATTAATAAAAATTAAAGAAAAGAAACAATAGTAGCAAAGGGTGGTTTTTGGACCTGGAAGGTGTTTTCCACCAGACATTTTTATGTTCATTATGGATGAATGTGTAATTGTCTTGATTTGTTTTTGTGGAAGATAAATGTTTATTTACTAATGAATTAATGTGTGTTTGTATGAATAATTGGCATACGACTATATGAGATCAATTTGTGAAAATTATTTAAGAATTCATCACTATTGATTCACCTCACCCCCCTCTAACTCTTAGTAGTGATTTTATATACAACAATTAGTATCAAATTTGGTTTCCTCCTATGGAGCTTGGCTGCTTGAGGGTTGATCGAGGGCCTATAGCTAAGAACAAAAGGAAGCAGTCCCAGAAGACGAAGAGAAATAATGAAAACAAGAAGATTTAAAACTTAGAAGAATCCCTTTTCTTGCTAATAAAGAATGATGAAGGTAAACGCAATAATCTTATATCTAGTGGCATTTTTCCTTGTACACATAGTGATGAGGATTTACTTTGGTTTCATGGCTTAGCAAATGATGACTAGTAAATTTAATTTGATGTTTTAGAGAGAAGTGGTAATAATCATTTTGTAGAGAAATCATATTTATAAGGTGAATAGCCTTGCAAGGTTGTAATCTTATAAGCAGAAATTACAGGGCTCAAGGATGAAAACTATAACCGGCAAAAAATATTACATTTTCTTAAGGAGATGGAGTGTACCTACAAGGAATAAATCACTAAATTAATAATTTAACGCGATGAAGGAAGAAGGATTGAGGGAGGATTGCAGAAGCAATAAAAAGAAAAAGAGCATGAGTGTGAAATACTCAATGTTGAGACGGTTGCACTGAGGATTGACCTTGAAACGAATACTACACGATTGAAGATCAACCTAGAAACTCTCTCAAAGAAATCTGAACCTAGTCTATAAAGGGAGAAATGAGTTTAGAAGAAGAATGTAAATAACCTATAGAAAAATATGATTTCAACAGTAAGAATTCAAAGGAAGAAGCACATAAACAAAGCCAGCAGTCACAGGAGACAAAAGTTGTACCAGGCCAATCATCCACTTCCTCAAGATTAGTAATATGCTTCAGCTATCAAAAGCACAGGCATATTGCTGCAAATTGTACAAACATGGAGTAGAAGAAGTAGTTTCACAAAAGGACATATCAAGCAAACTCATTTGTGACCAGGTATAACACTTCATTTTATGGATATCGTTTCTCATGTAATAATTTTTGGCATCAGGATTTTGATTGTAGGAATTATGTGAAGAACATGAGTTCTAAAGATTTTCCTTTGTTTCTTGGACATATAAGGTGTTACTTAGGTGACAACATTGGCCATAATAGCAAAGACTATAAATTTCACATATATTATAGGAGATTCACTGAAAAGGAAAAGATTAATCGAAGAATATCAGAAAAGAGATCAAATAATGGAGCACATGTCAAGGATCGATCTAACAAAATCTGGTAGAAAAAGGAGTAGCAAGTGACTCCCATAAAAAAAATTAGGCTTGCATTGTCTTAGGTGGAGCATATGCTCACATTCTAATTTCACAAGAAGATTTATTAAAATGCAGCCATAGTAGGAGAAGAGTACACTAATAAATTTTCATGTAGGAAGTACCTAAACTTAGGGGAGCTCTATGGGTTTTGAAATTTTATTTTCTTATTTTTGATATTTTTTGGATAAGTCAAATTTGATAGAATGCAGTAGTTTGATGAAGACATGGAAGAATAGTTGAATTCTAAAGAGATAGATTTGATGCAAGTTGGTATTATCTTTGCATACTTTTCACTAATGAAAAAATTTCCATTGATGAGAAGGTTGTGAAAATTAATTAGTCATAAGATGTCACAGTTATTGTTATAGACATATTTGGGCACTGCAACCCCAATATTATATGTCAATAAACTAAGGTCTCTTTAACCCCTAAAAGTGTTGTTTCATACCCTAAACGATCATGGTCAACTGATTACATCATTCCCCAAAAGTTCCACCTGAAAAACCACTTAGAACTGGCCAAAACTAGACCATACTGACTGCTCCACTGTCAGGGTGCGATGCATACTAAATTCTACACTAGCCAGGTGTGATGCATATTGAAGATGACTTCTATACGGTGTGATGAGCAAGAATGGACAGATGTCTGAGATAGTTCGCTAAGTGGGTGCTCATGGAATATTCTAGAAACTTCTCTTATGACACTTACCTCTTCCAATTTTCCCAGGGTTGAGTAAGAGATCCAAGAAATCTCCAAGTGGAACCAAGAACAACAAGTGGAATAACACTAATCAAAAACCCAGAGATGAATCACAACCTTGCAGACATCTATAAATGGATCCCTCATCTGAGAGATCTAGAGGCTGGAATTTTGTAATTTGTAAGGAAGTGTTGATAGTTTGTCTTTGAGAAAGAGCATTGTATCGTTGGGTGATCTTGCTTTTCAGGAGGCGAAGAGGGCTTTGATGCTGGGAGGATGATGCTAGATCAGACAGCTAAGTTGTAATTCTCCCTTCTATTTTAATAAAGTTCTTTGAGTTTTCCTCCATACAATCGTGTATTTATGAATGCCATTGTATGTTCATTGTATTTATGATTTTGCAATTCTTATGATATAACAGATCAACATGCTTTGATGGTGTTTTGTTGCTTTGTCTCTACAAGTATTCTTTAAGTGGGATAAGTAGGAAAGGAGTTCCAAGTTCTGTTAAGGGGGAGAGGAAATGAAGCAAGGAGTCAAGTGGAAGATCCAAGTTCATTCCTTTCCTTCTCTCTTATCTGTCATACATAGAGGAAATCCCAAATTTCTTTGGTTGTTTGTTTCTAGGATAGCTGCCAATCCTAGAGGGCTAGTAGATAGAAAAGACACTAGTTTTCGTAGAAACATTATGCAGTGGATATTTGCTTGGCGATAGTTGACAAATAAGATGTGCATTAGAATATTTGTACGAGCTTATATTTTCATGACCTATCTATTGATTTTCTTCTTTACATGGTCTATATGGCGGTGTCTTACTTATCATAATGCTACATGACTATTGCATTATACTTGCCTTGGTTCATTGATAGTTCCTGATGTTTTTGAAAGAAAATATGTTGTTGTTATCTCGTGTTTATATCAACTTTCTATTTATTCCTCCATGATATATGATGTTTCAAAAGATGATTTTTGTGAATGTATTGATCCACATATCATTGCATGGACTCGAGGTTTCAGTTTTGTTGAAGAAGTTGGAGTTATAGTGATCTATTTTCCATTTGTTATGATTCAACTTCATAGAAGATATATTATTCTAACGATGAGGAAAATATATATATGTATTTCCATGAATGATATTGTATATGCTTCATTTATTTCTCAATGGGATCGACATATGATGTTGTTGCTAAATATTGATCTCTTATTTCATTGTGGAGACATGCACTTGTTTATGTTTCATACAGTTACAATTATGGTGGTTGTTATGTTTTTTCTCATTGATGCTATGTCATTGCTTTATCTTCATACTAGTTCACATGCTACTGCCAGCTATTATTGACATTTTTATCAAAGAGATCATGAGTTTCACTTGATGCTATTATTAACACCGTTGTTGCTAAAATTAGGTTTAACATAAAATTCCTTTCATGGTTGAGCATGCTGCTTGTGAAGATGTTTCTTTGATATGTTATTCACTAAGGAGAAGGACCTATACACTGCTTGTTTCTGCCAAGAGTTTTTACAAATGGAAATGCACTTCCATGGCATCTTAGTCATTTGTTGCTACTATTTTGGGCTATGGCTAAAATGTTGAAGAGTTTGAGGTTAATCGGCATCATTCATTCATTCACGACATGCATATGGTTTTATTTGTCTCCATTAGAAGTTTAGGTGAAATGTTGAAATGAATATCCATATATGTGAAATTGGTATTATTGCTACAACCTTATGTATCGTAGTGTACAATGGTGGTCTTTTTTCCTAGAAGGCATTGATGAGAGTTGTCTATGTTCTTAATGTCTCATAATAGCTATGTAGTCTCAATTCTATAGCCATGCATTGTTCCTATTAAGCCATGTAACCATTATTATTCATATGGAGTTGTATTTGAGTTAGGAATGTATTCGAAGAAGAGTAAAGAGAGAGAGACATGGGTGATGTCAAGAGTGCGTTAATGTGGATGTGATGAGAAATGAGAATTGTTACAGACATGTTTGGGCTACTTGGCATCATGTATTTCAGTCATGCATGAGATCTTAGAGTCTTTGGGTAGCCATGTACTGCTACACCCTTCTTATGAGTCATGGTTGAGTCATGGGTGTGTCTTTTATACATGAGAGAAGAGTTATAGCTCAGATAGTTAGAGGGATGTAAAGGCATGTATTATCATTCAAATATCCATGTATTACACCTTGTAAATAACTTTCTATCATTGGGCCAATGTTGGTTAAAGCATTGACATATGAGGCACATCCTTCTTGCATATGACAAATATGAACTAGCAGGAATATAGGTAGCATGTTAAACAATGAGTGAGGTGTGTTTGTATCTTCTTTATGTCTTAAAGGGGAGATTGTTTATCAATGGTTTATTGGATTATATTATCCTTCTATTGGAATGATGTTGGGTTTGACAAGGGGATTACTTCTTACAATCCTCACATGCTGGAATTGTTGAGTTTTCCCCTTTTCCATTGATGTCAAAGGGAGGGGGTGGGGGTGGTGGGGGGGGGGGGCCTACATAAGGAGTTCAGTTCTTTAAGAGGTTGTTTGGATGATTCAGCTAGGTCTTCCATCAATGTCGAAGGGGGATATTGTTGGGGTTGATGTCATGATACAATGCTTGATGGTTGGAATTGATTTCAACTTGGGCTTGTATAGCTAATGGTATCCATATGATTTCTTTCTTGATGGTATTGGCTTGTATGGTTCCTATGGTAAAATTTTATGTTGCAGGTGCTTTAATGTTGTTGTGATGGATTTGATGGATGGTTGGCCAACTTGATCTCGATATCTAGGATACCTGAGGTGTTGCCTTGCTCTTGACATGTCTTTGATGTTCTTGAGTTATGAATTGGAATCCTTATGAGGTCCAAACATGTTGTAAAGGCTGCCATGATGTATAAAATTCCCTCTAATAGCCGAGTTTAATCATTGATGCCACTTGATATACTTTTTATACTCAAGAGTTGGTTCCTGCATTTATGAAGACCACGTGATGTATAAGCTCAATACGAGATTCTAGAGTTGGTTCTGAGAGTGTTCATGGCTTTGACAAGTCCTACTCATGCTAGATATGTTGATCAAGAAGTTGGAGGTAGGTATGAGATGGAAATTTTGAGTTTTGACCATAGCTTGCCCCAACTGATCCCATATAGTCTTGTGGGATTAGTTGAAAGGCTCCAATAAATGGAAATTTATATTGTGGGAGTGGTTGAAACCTAAATTTCATAGTTTTTTGGTTGAGGTTGAGACTATAAGTCACAAATTCTCTAGATTCCTCACGCACCTTGCATGATTTAAATGTTTTATGATGTTTCTTATCCGAGATTCTTCATGGAAGATTGTAATTGATCAAATGTACATGCCATAATGAGTTTTGAGGTATGAATGAATTTATGGAGTGAGTAATAGATATAGTGGCACAAATTGGTTAAATAAAGGATCAAAGCCACCATTTTATTTTTGGTGAAATGAGTAGGGGTTTGTGCAGAGTGAAGAGTGCGACCTCCTACAATAGAAAATAATACAGAGGTCAAATTTCTGGAGATGTGCACACAAAGATATAATCTTCGGAGATCAAAGAGTGAGGAGATTCATGGAGAGTCAACTATTGTTTCAAAGAGACAAATTTTGATTTGTTAATTGTGATAGAGTTTGCAAGTTCTGCAACAAAGAATATTTAGAGGAAAATATTCATATGCTTTTAGTTATTCGAGTAGAGTTTTCAGTGCAAAGTTAGAGAGATGGAATTTTCTATGGTGATGCTAACATTTTCATGATTGCAGGATCAATGGTGAAATGCATAGAAGACATATATGTGACTGAGTTGTGATTGCAAAGGGAATTTTTTATTTGTGCATGGCTACATCATTATATTCTTGTATTATATTTTTGTTTAGAAAATAAATTGTTTGAGTTTTGTACTCAATTTCATTGAGAGTATGCTTACAGGAGAATGGAAGTTAATGTGCTTATTAAGTTGTGTATATGATGCATGTTAAATTATAAAATGAGTTTCATGAGAGAGGTGTGAGTCGAGATGATCTACTGCTCTCGGTTTTTGTTTACAGTTATTTGTGCATGTTGTTATTGATATATATATTTGTGTAGCTGAGTGAGAGAGCCATGACCTATGTATGTTGCTAGTTGGGTATTGAGGGTTGCTATGTTGCTAACGTATTAGAGTTTATTTGTTTGATATGGTGTTGATGTATTGTGAATTCATTAGAGGAAGAAAGTTTATGTAGTTTTGTACAAGGATCCAGTGTGAAATATTCTGAAATGTGTCCCTAGAAGATGAATAGATCGATATAGTTTGGTGAATAAGGAATGGGTGTTCCTTACCAATGGTATTCGGTAACTTCAGTAGAGGGAGTAACATTCTCACAGTCCAATGGGTGTTGGGAGAGGCTTGTTGTGAGTAGAGGGATCAAGTGGATGGGTTTTCACAAAGTTGAGGTTGAGTGAAAAACTTCCTTGGTATGCATAGTGTTGGTGTCCGAGTATGAAAAAATTATTCAATCCATTTTCCTAGATTAATTCATCAATCCAGGTGCATACACTTTTGAAGGTAACATGCAAGGTATATGTAGGAGCAATGTTACAATCTTACATTAACCAAGGGTTCGTGACTAAGAAATTAAAGCATTGCTATAATAGTAATGGAAATTAAATTACAGAAAGAAAAGAATTCACAACAATCTATGGAAATATGTAACAACAACAAGGAAAATTCAACAAGTAAAACAATATACATAAAAAGAAACACGCACAACACCTGATCAGAAGAGTGCACCCAACTCCCTGGTTAGGGTTGTTCTTAACTCACATATTAAGAAAAATATCAGAAGGCTGGAAATTTCATTAACAAGAGTTCCACTGTTACAATGCTCAATTCTTACATCTGCTAGCTCCCCTCTCTCTAAACTGTGTCTTTTAAATATACAAACATCCAAAAGAAACTTGCAACAAACTGATCTGAATATTTGAGATGAGATGTGAGAGATCTGTTCATCATGATTCAGCTGGAATACGTGGAATTTGGTTATTACAATTGGGAAATTCTAGAAAATGGCCGCAACAACAAATCTACAAATATGTCCTTCGAAGAACCTTGATTTTCTCCCAATACAAACTAAATTTATGAAAACTGCTCATTGGGAAACTGATTTGGTCCATTATGAACAAAACCGATGTCTTACATTTTCTAGATTCACTTTCATTTGCCCAAAACTACCAATGCAAAAATGTCACTTCTTATGTCAGCGAATTCCTCAGTTGGAATATTTAATTATTTGTTGAAGACCAAATCTACAATCTGAAAGAGATCTTGGAGGTTAAAATCACGAGTGAGGTTATAACAAATGAATAAAACAAAATCATGCATAATAATCATTAATTATTAAAAATAACTGAGATCATATATTATTTATCCACAAGAGCATAAATGATTATGAAATGGAATTATATAATAAATTATGGTAAATAATGTGATAAAAGAATAGTGGAAATAGATGAAATGAATGTTAAGAAGTGGTAATAATAATGACAAATTAAGAGCCCAACATTCCCCCAAACTTAATATATTGCATGCCCACATGAAACCTAATGCCTCCATATAAAGTAGGGGAAATAACGGTTTGAAAAATATGAGTGAATAATGCTCAGTGGTGTTTTTTTTTTTTTTCTCTTAATGACATTATCCTAAACTTTTAATAAATCAAATACTCATGTTATTTCACCTCAATTGTTTCTTTCAACAAAATAACGTGGAATGACATCTATGGATTAACATTTGTTGAGGCTAATATAGGTTGAGCTTGTGTAAGTGATACGAAAGGTGGAAGCCATGCAAGCTCAACAAAAGTAATCAGAAAGTGTAGTAGGATTTCCTTCCCCCAAACTGATTAGTTTCCTTGTCATCAAAATTTCTATAGCACATCTCATGAGTATCCTCAATTAGTAATTCATCAGGATTCAAAATTAGAATTAGGCCTCTTCATCCTTCCCCAAAATAATAGTAGTGTTGTTAAGCTAGGATTAAATAGAGATTGATTGGGTAAAGCAACTATCTCTGGTTAAAGATATGAAACTTGTAGAATAAAGGAATGAAAGATAAGATGATACAAAATGTAAAATATCAAATATCCTAAAAGTTTCATCACTCACATGTAAAGTAAATATTTATGACTCAACAATAGATATAAACCATAACCACCATTATCTAAGAACTGATTAAATATTACCCCATGAATCATGAGTTCTAGCAAACCTTATATATGGAACAGTGGCTTTATCAACAATTGGTTTTGAGAAAACGAGGTAACCAAGTAGATAATAGTATTGAATTAACC
Organism: Pinus taeda; assembly: GCA_000404065.3. Classification (NCBI taxonomy): domain Eukaryota; kingdom Viridiplantae; phylum Streptophyta; class Pinopsida; order Pinales; family Pinaceae; genus Pinus; species Pinus taeda. Next base: position 7,910 of record APFE030953254.1, on the reverse strand, counting down.
TCTATACCATAGGCATGGTCACTGCTGCCAACAAGCATCCATAGCCTCGACAGGGATGCCCTTTTAACTGATTGAGATGCCAGTGTCCCATCTATTAGAAATAAGTGCATAGTTACAAAAGCATTTCAATTTACTTAGATGTCTACTGAAGATCATTGTTCTGGATTAGTAACCAGTTAATAATAATGCCATTCATGGGAACTAACAAAAGTGAACAAGTTGGCTCATGATGAGACCTCTTGCCTTTTAGTTTTATGACCGAAGGCCATTACCCCGGCTTGGTGACCAGTAGTGGTAATGTAACTCTATTAGGACCTATGATCATTGCAGGTTGACTCATGATGAGACCTCCTATCCTCCAATTGACTATTTATGTTTTAAAATTTAACTATGGTTATTGTTAATCAACAAAATAACTCTTAATAGATGGGGTGGCAAGCCAACTCCTTAAGAGCTAGGGATGGCATAAAACGTTTTGTACTAACTATTTTCAACTCGGGTAATTTTACTTCTCAAATACTAATAACCTTCAAATGATTGTTGATAAATATATTTTTCTTTGTTAATATTGGGGTTTAAGGAATAACTTATTAGATAGTGATGGAAATATTTAAGTGCAATTTTGTGGGCATCATCATAAATTTTACAAAATCAAGGACTTGAAAAATTAGGAAAGTTGAAAATTGCCATGATGAAATCATCTTTTCATAATTATTCCTTAAAAAATAAAATTATGTTTATAGATAAACAAATATAAATTGTCTACCCAATCATTACGTCAAAGAGGACCTAGACAATTAAATGTATTTCCCCATTCACCAAGTTAATGTCGTCATGCATGATTCATGTTCCAATGTGTGTGGATAAGTGGGGGTTACAGATTGTTATGGATTATGGTGGTAATAATCGTGAGATGTATGAGTTGATGTGAAATTTTAATAACAATGATGACATGACATTGTCAATATTGAATATAATACATTTTCTATCAAATGCAACACCTCCCCCCAACTAATATATGACCATCCTCAATCATAATTCAAACATCAGTCAAATACACAGAGTTGATTAGGGACGTACCTGAAGACTCTAGATGGTGTATCAACATGTGTAGAGTAACAACAATAGGTACTTAAAAAATATTTCGCCACAGAGTAGCAGCACTGGAGGAGTAACATCACTAAAAAAGAAACAACACCGAAGGAATAACAACATCAGGTACTTAGAAAAATTTTAGGAGTAAAAACATCGATGGAGTAACAGTAGTAGTGGAGTAACAGCACCAGCAGAGTAACAACACTGGCTGAGTAAGAGCCCCGACAGAGTAAAAAACACCGGTGGAGTAATAGCAGTAGCGAAGTAACAACATTGTCCTAGTAACAACATCAATGGAGTAATAACAATGGCTGAGTAATAGCATTGGTAGAGTAAAAACATTGGGGGAGTAACAACAGCAACGGAGTAACAATAGTGACAAAGTAACAACATCGACAGAGTAACAGCACTGGTTCAGTAACAACACCGGTGGAGTAACAGTAGCAATGGAGTAATAGCAGTGGCAGAGTAACAACAGCGGCAAAGTAACAGCAGCGGTGGGGTAACAGCACCGGCGGAGTAACAGAACTAGTGGAGTAACATTAGCAATGGAGTAATAGCAGTGATGGAGTAATAGTAGTGATGGAGTAATAGCACCGACGAAGTAACAACACTGGCAGAGTAATAACATCGATGGAGTAACAACACCAACAGAGTAACAGCACTGGCGGAGTAATAACATCGACAGAGTAACAACAGTGATGGAGTAACAACACTGGCGGAGTAACAACACCAATGGAGGAATAACATTGGTGGAGTAACAACATCTGACACCTAGAAAATTTTCGGGAGTAACAACAGCGATGGAGTAACAGTACCCAAGGAGTAACAACATCGGTGGAGTAACAACATCCAAGGAGTAACAGCATCTGACACTTAGAAAATTTTTGGAATAACAACAGTAGTGGAGTAATAGCACCCAAAGAGTAACAGCATCTAATAGTTGGAAAATTTTCGAGAATAATAGCAGTGGTAGAGTAACATCACTCAATGGATCTGAGGAAACCATATATTGATAAGACTCAAGAACAAATGGATAAATATGGAGAAACATCATGAAACTTGACAACTTCCTTTTATTTTGATGAAGGACAAAATTTGTGACTTTGAACAATTGAAAAAAAAAACATTAGAGGAATCAGAAAAGAAATAACAATTTTATTGAAAAACAATAAATAAATAAATAACTTAAGTTGCAACGACTATGATTTTGACTGCATCGATGTTGTTTCCTAAGCGAATATCAATCTATTTCTAGAAACAACAATCTATCAATGGTAAATGAATGGAAAAATGTTTTCACGGAAATGACTTGGATCTTCAAATGGAAATAAATTCTCCATTTCTCCTGTTATGAATGCATTAGTTAATGAAAAAGTCCAGATGATGTTGGTGAGAAATAATGGAAATAATTGGTAACAAACTCTTATGATCAATTTCCATGTCACCTCAAAAGAATCAAAATCATATGATATTATATTCCTTAATAGATGCTGAGATGAAAATCTATTATTTCATTATCATTGCCTTCAATAATCACTTGTTCAAAAACAAATTGACCTCCTTTATTCTCCTCGGACTTGCAAAAAACGAGAGTCTACCTACAATAAAACATGTAATCATGGAATAAGAGAGGTGATTGTGCTCTCTAAATCCAATAAATATGAAAAAAATTAACAAGTAGTTACTTTGCAAAACAAATCCATGGAAAACAAATAACAAAGTAGAGTTAATTTATTACCTACGGGATATCAGTGTCCAACCATACTAACCAACAGTATTTTAATCATAACATTTTTTCTTTTGTATGATTGGCATGATTCCAAAGAAAAATGAAACTGAATTAATAGGGATATCCCCAATTGAAACAATTTTTAAAAATTCCATGATATGATATGCCAAATTTACTTAGAACAACCTGCATAACAAAGTCATTTTCGATTTCCCAACTTAGACCAATAGTTGATATTTTAAGCATAATTTTTTCATTTCATGATGGATTGAACCAATTAAAATTAGATATTAAATTATAATCATGTAAATATATCAAATATAAACATTTTTTCAAATCATGAAGAATTGAGGGGTCAAATGTGCGAAGGAACAGTCAGAAAAACAAAGTTTTAAAGGTGTTGATTTATGATAGACAATGAGTATTTTGGTCATAACTTTCGCATACGATATTGAAATTGGGTGATTCAAATTGCATTGTAAACTATATTAATAAGGTTATATACCATAAAAATAGGTTTCAAAAATCTAGTCATTTAGGCCTTCAAAAGTGGATTGTCCCAACTCTGTTCCTGAGCTGCATACTCGACATACTATCAATGTTTTGGTCATAACTTTTTCATTTCAAATCCAAATTAAGTGATTAAAATTGGATTGGAAATTATAAATAAAGGTATACTTAGGATAGAAATATGTTTTGAAAATATGCCCATTTTTTTCCTCAAGACATGATTGTACCATTTGTGATTTCAGTGGTTTTATCAAGCCAACATGCCCTAAGATATGATAATTGTTTTTTTTCAAAATTATGATAAGTGTTTGTAGAAATTTGTTTTTCAATATAATACATCTACATATACAATTAAATTCAAATACTTCCCATTGATATTGATATACTTAGAATGTTGCAGCAAACACAACTCGTTCTACATATAACAAAAAATATTTATATACTTATTTATTCTATTTTCTACATAACCTATTCTACCTTGAAAAATAAAGTGTACTTACGTATAAGAGTACTTCCAATGGAGCCATTTTAGAAACAAGGCCTCAAGTGTATACACACCCGACTTTGAGAAATTTCTGTCAATAAATTCTAAGGTATGAGAGACCAACTTCCCTTGAAAATATGGTGTCAAAAATTGTTGAAGTATGGAGTGACTGTGTGAACAAATGATGGAGTGAAACAAATCTTCAATATATCCTTTAATTTCTTGATTTCCCATAGTTGTCATATCATTAATGTTGGGTCCCTATAATACTACTGATTACCCAATTACTATTGTAGGTGTATCCCTTATTAATATTGTTCTGCCCCTATTGTCCCCATATTGTTATTACTCTGCCCCATAGAATCCCTCTATTGTTATTTTTGTAGCTTTATATTATTATTGTTATGTCAGCTGGGTTATATTGTGACTCCTTAGACTCCTATATATAGAAAGGAGGTTTTGTCATTTGTATCATCGAAGAATTGTTCATTTATGTAATTTAAAGGGGGTTGTCCCCACGTGGATCTATCTTTTCTATCTTTCTCTTGAGTTGGTTTCATAACATTTGGTATCAGAGCTTTGGATTCTAGGGTTTCGCTGCTCCAAACAGGTCATCATGGCATTTTTGCTATAACTGTTTGTCTGCGATGTTTCAAAATCTAAAAAAAAAACCATTTGAGAGGAAATTGTGCTGACACTTGGGTCCGAATTTCAGAACCTTTTGCACTAAATTTGCGGAGATATGATCTAAGGAAGTTAGTATTCTTGCAAACTCCTCAATTACATTCCAAACCGGTGACCTGGGGAAAATCATCATAACTTTCTCTCTCAACATCGGATTGAAATTTCGTAAGAAGGTGCAAAAAGCTAACGGACTTTAGTTTCTTGTATGTATTTTTTAGAGCCAAAGGTTGAAATAGTGACTCGTGGTACGTCATACAAGTTCACTCTACTGAACTAGTCTATAAACAGGACAATGTGGTATATTTTGCATATCTCTTTCTTGGAGAATCCAATTTGGATTAGACTGGTGACATTGGAAAAAGGACATAGAGGGCTACTGCAAGTTGCAATTTTACAACTAGATGATATGAAAGTACAAAGATACATCAAAGGCAATATCGAGCTCCTACAAAGTGAAAAAGGTGTGTAGATTCTTTTAAAGTTTTTCTTAAGATTTGTTTGAAAATTTATTTTGAAGGAATTCAAAGGGCATGGTAGAGAATTATTATCGGTAATTGATGCCCCGAGGAAACAAAATGCAAACACCTAGTAAGGAACCTGAAAGCTCTAGCATGACTCATGAAGAAGAGGAAGAAATGCTACATGATATATCAAAATTACAAGAACAAGTGCAACAAATGTCACGCTCACAAAAGCTAACCGAAGCTAAGATAAATGGCGTGGAATCTAAGATAAAGGGCATGAAGCTAAGATGGATGATTTGAAGATAGATTTGAAGACATAGTTGAAGACAAACATGGCAGATTTGAAGGAATATTTGACAAATTTTCTACAAGAAATACTTAATAATGGTGAAAGGGGAGTAAAGGAAACTCATGATGCAAACAAAGGAAATGTTAATCATAATTTCATAGACTCTAATGTTGGATCGAATTCACACAATATTCCAAAAATCGATATGAGGAAGTTTGATGGCAAGGATCCCGCAACATGGATATTTCAGATGGAGAAATTTTTCGATCTCAATAATGTGCAAAACACACAAAAGTTACGTATTGCAACTTTATATTTTGTATGTTATCAATGGCTTTGCTCTCATAAACAATTTATCACTTTGGAAATTTTTATGGAAGAATTGATAGCACATTATGAGGATACAAAAAGAAACACTTTTTTAGCCAATTGATAAGTCTGAAACAAAAAGGTTCAGTATTGGAGCACATTGGGGAGTTCCAAAAATTGAACATAAGGGTAAAATATATTCCAGAGGAGCATAGGATTGATGTGTTCATAGGGTATTTAAAGGATAATATCCAACATGATGTTCGCCTTTGGGAACCAGATTCATTAGAGAAGGCATTCAGGCTAGCAAGAAAAATGGAAAGCAAAATTATGGCAACCAGGAAGCATACCACTCACAACTATAAAGACAGAAGTGTTGTTTCCGCCAGTCTTCCACAACCTATAAGGTTGACACCACAACAATTGGAAGAAAAAAGAGAAAAAGGACTTTCTTACAGTTGTGATAGCAAATACACTAAAAGGCATAAGTGGGCTAAGAAGAAATTATTCTACATCGATTGTGAAGAGGAAGAAGAAAAGGAGCAATAAATGTCAAAAGAAGAGGATATACTCCAGGAACAAAGCCTAGATGAAGAAAAAATGAATCCAAACATATCTTATAATGCATTGGAGGGAATTACCACTCCTCAAACCATCAAGATAGAAGGAAAAATCAAGAAGAAAAAGGTAATAGTGTTGATTGATTCAAGAAGTACCCACAACTTTATTCATTGTAAGGTAGCAAAAGAATTGAATTGCTTCTTATATCGAGCACGAGAGTGTCAAGTGATGGTTGCAAATGGAGGAACAATAAATTGCTCTAGAAAGTGACATAATATCAATCTATCCATGGGAGAATATGTATTGACTAGCCCAATGCTTTCCATTCCAATGGGAGGTGTTGATGTTGTATTAGGAGTCCAATGGATACAATCCTTGGGTACAATAGTTTTAATTTTCAAAACTTTTCATGAATTTTTTTTATGAAGGAAAGGAATTGAATTAGGGGTATTGCAGGGAAACCTGGAAAGTAATTCAGCTCTAATGTATTGACAAAAGCTTCTAAAAAAAGGAAAAAAAGGTTGTAATTGCACAATTTATGTTCGCTAGAGTTTCCACATTGGAATCCTTATTGTTTCCAGATTCTCCAAAATCTTGGACAATGCATCCAAGGTATTTGAGAACTCCCAAATCTGTCTCCCCCTATTCATTTGATCATGATCGCTATTCATCTGATTCCAGGAAGTGTTCCTCCAAACATCAGGCTGTACAAATATCCCTATGCCCAAAAGAGTGAAATTGAACGTATGGTTGCAGAAATGCTAGAGGCTGGTATAATTCAACCGAGTCAAAGTTCTCTCTCTACTCTAGTAGTATTGGTGCACAAGAAGGATGGATCATGGCGCATCTATTCGGATTATAGGGATCTCAATAAGATCACTATTAAAGATAAGTTTCCCATTCATGTCATTGATGAATTACTGGATGAATTGCATGGATCAATTTACTTTACCAAGTTGGATCTTCGGTCAAGATATCATCAAATCAAAATAAAGAATGAAGACATTCTAAAAATAGCATTTATAACTCATGAGGGTCATTATGAATTTTTGGTCATGCCTTTTGGCCTTACCAATGCACCCTTAACATTTTAAAGTTTGATGAATTCAATTTTCAAACCATTCCTTAGAAAATTTTTGTTAGTATTCTCTGATGATATACTAATCTACAGCAACTCTTGGAAGGATCATGTTGAACATGTTGACAGGGTGCTACAACTATTGGAGGAGAAACAATTATATGCAAAAAGATCCAAATGTTTCTTTGGAGTACAAGAGGTGGAATATCTGGGTCATATTGTATTTCATGAAGTAGTTAACATAGACCCTAGAAAAATTAAAACCATTAAGGAATGGAAAATCCCCACATCCATAAAGCATCTACACGTATTTCTCGGGTTAACAAGGCATTATCACAATTTTGTTAAGAATTATGGTAGAATAGCAGCACCTCTAACAACACTATTGAAGAAAGATGCATTTTCATGGACTCCAGAAGCAACAAAGGCCTTCGAACATCTTAAAGAGGCAATGTGCCAAGCACCTGTCTTAGCTACACCAGACTTCATAAAAACCTTTATTGTGGAATGTGATGCTTCAGGAAATGGAATTGGTGCTGTTTTAATACAAGATGAAGGATCCATTTCTTTTGAAAGTCGTCCAATCAAGGGAAAGTTTTTACACAAAGCTATTTACAAGAAGGAAATGTTGGCAATACTCCATGCACTTAAGAAATGGTGACCCTACCTAATGGGAAGACACTTCAAGGTAAAAATGGATCATG
>APFE030953251.1:14915-47293 GCA_000404065.3 Pinus taeda | reverse complement strand
CTTCTTGACATCTATACTGCCCTAGCCACATCTTGTGATTTCTCCCTTGTTCATATCCACTTTATAGTGGTTCGAAGGATTTATTAGTGGTAAGGATTTCTATCCAAACCCTTAAATAACAATCTTGGTTTTGGTGTCTCCTTCTTTCCGATAATAGGTTGCTCCAAATATACATACATACATGACCCTTCCATTTTAAAAAGAAAAGATGACAATACCTATGTATTCACTCACTTAATTACATCTAGGATACATAAGGAGTTATACAAAAAATTCCTATACAAATTCATTCTCAGTTTTGAAACTGAAGAAGAAAGTGTATTATGATATATTCATTCCAGATACACATATATACTTATCTTAGAATTCTTGAAAGTAGATTAAAGGCTTCCATGTTCCTATCAAACATGAACTACACCATACATTATTTCCCACCGAACTCTACTCCTGGCTACCATTGAAACAACGTAGGATCCTTCCTTTAGTTTTCAACTCCTTAACTATTTAGGAGCACCCTGATAGTTTTAGGGTTCAGGTCAAATATTTCTCTCCCATTGGCCTTTACTTCAAAGCCTAATTGACCTTATCTTTCATAATCCTCTTTAGATGGGTTCCACCTCATGGCATCTATCTCGAGTCATGAAATTCTCGGTGGTCTATCTCTACCAACAATTCAACTAAATGGAACAAAAGAGGATTTTGCTTCTTTTTCTCCTACCCCTTCTTAGGAAGAATAGATTCCAACAACTTTCCTTGTAGTTAGGATTCTAATCTCACATGATAACCTTTAACAAATTTTCAAGAATAATAACATACAAAAATAGTTTCGCATTTTATTAATTAGAACCATTATTTACATCATCACATCATGTCACTTGTCCCTCTTGAATTTTCATCCATAATTTTAATATAGAAGTCATAAAAATAATATTACCAGAGGTATTACATCTCCCCTCCCCTTTAAAGTGAACATCATCCTTAATTTTTTTATGCTTCCATTTTCCTTGCAATAAAATAGGAAAATATTATTTCATTTCATATTCCATCTCCCAGGTGGCATACTCAGGAAAAGAGTGATTCCATTGCACTTCAACCTAGGAAATAGCTTGATTTTGGAGTGTAGTTTCCCTCCAATCTAAAATTTGTAGAGGCTCAGCCTGGAACCTGCCTTCCGGTTTGAGAAATACAACATTCCAATCATTTATATCAGTAGGTTCATGCATATACCTTTTAAAAGAGACATATGCAATACATTATACACTCTAATGTGGTTTGTTAGTGCTAACTAGTAGGTCATTGCCCCTTCCCTGACTAGTATCTAAAATGGCCCATGGAAGAGAGGGGTTAGTTAAGAAAAAATACCCAATTTTAAGTAATGTTTTTTCGGTCAAACTCGGATATATAGATGTTCACCCATATCAAATTCTTCACATTTCCTTTTTATATCATAGTAGCTTTCTCGTTCATCCTTCAATACTTCTAGATTCCATATGATCTTTTTCACCATATGGTCCATTTCCTATAGTATATCTTGCCCTAGTATCAGTCTATATTTTGTAGGAATCCACTTTAATCAGATATGACACTTGCTTCAATACAAAACCTTGAAAGGACCCATCTTAAGTGATTCCTGATAACTATTTTATAGGAAACCTCTACCAAATGCACGTTGTCCTACCATTTCATGGGCTTGTTGATTACGTACATGTGTGGCATGTCTTCAAGGACATGATTAACCATTTTTGTTTACCATCTATTTTTGGGTGGTACATGGTGCTAAAACTTAGCTATGTACCCATTCCACTAAACAATGTCTTCCAAAACTTGGAAGTGAATTTGGATCTCCATTTGATATAATAGTGTATGGTATACCATGAAGCTAGAAAATTTATTTCATGAAGACACCAACTTTCTCGATAAATCTATGAGTAAACTGAATAGGTATAAAGTGAGCAACCTTAGACAACTTATCTACCACAACCATAATAAAACTGCATTGTCTTCAAGTCCTATGTAACCCAATAATGAAGTCTAGTCAAATCATCTTCCATTTCCATTTTGGTACAAGCAGGGGCTTCAATAATCCCACCGGGTGTTGATTTTTCACCTTCACCTATTAACATTCTTGACACCTTGCCAAATATTCAACTACTTCCTTCTTCATACCAAGCTAGAAAAAATCACTTTCAAAGGGTGGTGATCATTTATTGATAAACAAGGTGAGTTGCAAAGGGTCTCTTTTGGTTTTCATTTAATATTAATCATTTAATTTTAGCCACATATGGATATTAAAGTCTATCTTATTATGTGAACAACCTACTTTTATTAGCTACATAATCTGACTCTTCCTTTTGATCAATTTTATTTATCAAAATTTCACATTTCTAATTATAAATCTTGTAATTTAATGCTACCATTTTCATTTTTTTAATAAAATATGTCTACGTATTACTTATTGTTGCTCCACATATTTGTTTCAGACTTCTACTTATCATGTCTTCCACCTTGTTTTCTTTTCTTTTGACATTTTTAATGTCCAAGTCATATTTTCTTACGAAGGCCCCCCATCTAGCTTTCCTCGAATTCATGTCAGGTTGGATGAAAAATAGGTAAAATCATGAAGATGGGTTACACTTTTGGACCAAATGTGGCAATGAAATTTCAATTTTTTTCTCTTTTATCAAATTGTAGCCTTCAAAATCCATATAAGAATTTTTAATTTTGATTCAGAGTAAAAAGACAATATGTGGAAAGTTATGTTTATGTCCTAATGATATGTTTTGAAAAAAAAATTAATGTCATTTAATCTCTCAATTTTCCATTAAATGCAATATATGTCCTTACAAATTTTTGCAAAACTTGAGAAGTATATGTGTGTTCACGTGGCATAACTTATTCTAAAATGTATATGTGTGTGTGTGTGTGTGTACACACACACCTTTACTAGTGTGATATTCTTCTACACATCCTTCCTTGAGATTGAAACCTTTTTATTTTCATGTTTCAACTTATAACCCTTGGTCCATGTCAACTTCTGCTACCTAGTTACCAACTCACAACTTGTTTTTCATTTAACTTTTCCCCAGGGTTTGTGACAAGGACCCTAGGGCTTCCAATTGATTTTTGTTGAATAAGGAGGAATTATTTTACCTTCCATCATATTCTGAATGACCCCCTTTTTTGACACATGGATTGATAAATTTACTTGTGTGGTCTTCTTTGACCCATCTTTCCTTGATCTCAAAACCCTTTCCTTTTGATTTTTCAACTTATAACCCTTGGTCCACATCAACGTGTCCTACCTAGCTTCAAAATGTCTACATGTTTTTCATTTAAATTTTCCGTATGGTCTGTGACTAGAACCTTAGGGTTTCCAAAATTATTTTTATTGATTGAGGAGTAATGCTTTTATCTTTCATCATATTCTGAATCACCCATTTTGTTGAAACAGGGACCAATACTTTTATTTACCTATGCTCTTCTTTGACCCATCTTTCCCTGAGCTCAAAACCCTTATATTTTCAAGTTTCAATATAGAACCTTCGATCCATGTCACTTCTGCTACCTAGATTCCTATTATCAAATGATAGCATGACCTTCCAATTGTGGTGATTTCTTAAATAAACATGTGTAGATTTACTATTCACTTGTGTTATGATGATGAATCACTTGACTTACAATTATATTTTTTATTCCACTATGCAGGGATGGAAATTGAAAAACCACATTAGGGAGAAGATGTGTCCCATCAATATGATCAACGAGATGGTGATGACAATGTGCCATAAGGACCTGATCAGCCACTAGATGACCATGTGCCCTATAAAGCTTATCAGTTGTCGCTAGTGGAATAATGCGTGCCATGTCAAGCTAATCAAACAATGGAGGAAGAATATTTCCCCTATCAATTTGATCAGTCATTGGAAGAATGAATTGTTTCCTCTCAAGTTGACATGATAACATGGAGTTGGAGTGGTTTGGAAAGGGGTCAAAAGTTTCCAAAAAAATTGTATGTAAGCACAAGAGAGGACCTTGGGGAGCCCATCTCTGCCCGCACCATTAGAGACCATATCAATAACATTATTTGAAAACATTTTGAGAAACATTTACTTGTTGCACAAGCTTAGATACTGCATGGGTTGATAAAAAATAAGAAGCTAAAACATGCCACAAATATTTTGGGTGTCCAAGTTTCTAAAAGTACAAATACACACATGACTATCATTGAAAATATATCAAAGTCATTCACTTGTGTTATGCAATAAAATCACTAGCCATTTCCATTAGATGGATAGAATTCACCAGTAGTAATAATTTTACCATATAAAATCACTATCACTATGGAAAGAATGGGTAAACTTCTTTTAATAAGTTTTTTGATTAGAAAAAACATGATAATTAAATAAATTTTATATTTATTTCTGAATAATTACAATCATGTTGATAATTTCTGTCAAATTTGACTAACCCCTAAGGAATAATTGAAAAATCACTATATTTATTATTTCACTTAATTCTATTATTGGAATAGTTGTTAAATCACTATTTAATAATTATTTCAATTTCACACCATTCTTAATCCTCGAGAAATAATTAATAAATTATTTTATTCATTAATTTTTTCTATGTAAAAATATTTGACCATTTTGAATATCTTTTTCCTCTCCAAAAAATGTAATAAAATATTCCTAACGGTTAGATCTTGATTTGGGAAATATTATTTTATTATTTTATATTTTCAAGATCAACTCAATACTTTGTTATAAATAGGATGCTTTTCCATTAATTCTTCACAATGATCATTATCATCATCACCATTATCATCTCTTTTCACTTGAGCTCCCATTTGAGTTATCTACATTGTTTTGCATTTTTCACACATTGAGAGAGAGAATCAATTACTGAAGCATCAAGGATATCAAAGGACCCATCCCACAGAGGGGAATATACAGACCCTTTTTGTAGATCTCCTTCAATAAGTGTTACCAATAAAATATTTATTCATTATACAGGGTATCCATTGGGGTTATTGAATTGCATACATATACATTGTTGTTTGTTGTTTTCGATCATATAAGTTATTTTGTTGCAGGCTTTTTCAAGTTTTATTATAGAATTGAAGTGTAAGAAGCCACAAATTGTTGTTAGGGTCACGTGTCACCTAGTGACTAAAGTGAAGTGTTTTTGGTAAACTTTCCATGAAATTTGACACTGACACTATGTTTGTAAGATCAAGAAAACCCAATGTTCAAGCTGCATGTAGGGGAAATTACAACTTTTATTTTTACACCAAGTAAGTCAAGACAACAAAAGTTGGCAACAATGTCAAAATTGCTCTATGTATCGAGAAAAATATTACTTAGGCATACCAAATTGAGGGTTCCAGTGAATGAAAATGATGAATCTACTTGTTGGCCTCTTATCACCAAGAAACCCTACGAAGATAGGCTTACATCAGGAATCAGAGAATTTTTGATAGAGTTTTGGGAGATCCATTCATGTGTTATTCCAAATAGAAAGCATATCATACGACATCGCATAGCTAAAATTGAGTATGTGGAACACATTAAGCACATTGTAGAAATAACAAAAGTTGCACTGGTCGAGGAATTTCATGAAAGAAATCACCATGTGAAGATATCCATAAGTATTTTTTAGAAATTGAAGCCATGTTTTATTAGGCCTAATACAATCTATGACACATGTTGTTGACGATATCATGTTGAATTTCAGCTTCAATATGACAATTCCTTGTAATTTTACAAGAATAACTCTCACGATGACCCTCCTCCTCTTACAATGTCTTATTTTGTTTCACTAATATTGTGGAGAATGGATTCAAAAGAGTTGTATTACATTACAATATATGTAGGTGGGAGAAAATGCAAGGAATGTGGTAATTTGGCATTGTTCCATAGGAATTTTCTTATTGATCCCAACTAGTATGGGATGTCAAATGTCATGATCACATGGAAGCATTATGAGTATGTCGTGTGAAATCAACCATCTTCTTCAAATATGGAACCTAAGAGGATAAAATATGTTGAGGATGAGATTCCTATTTCTCAATTCATGGGGGTGTTCCAAAACTAGATCTATAAATATATGAAAGACTCTAATTTGTCCAGGTGTCAAGCATGTGAAATTAATAATTCTCGTGAAGTATTTCAGCCATGAACAATCTTATTAGTGGTGGACTTTGCTAAGAATTACACATTTTCTTGTGAGACAAACATACAAAGTGAGTATTATTACTCATAACAAGTGTTTATATTCCTACATGTTATGTACAGACTTTCAAAATTGAACATTGATGGTAGGGATAGCACTGAGGATTCATGTGATGTGATTAACGAGTACCGCTTTTACGTAAATGATGATCGTGAGCATGGAACATTATTTGTGCAAAATTTCTTTGAACTTATTTATGAATCATTAAAAAAAAATCACATATCATTCGGGAAGCATTGGATATGGTCAAACGGTTGTAGAAGGCAGTTCAAGTCAACACATACATTGTATTGGTAGAATGAACTAAAAAGAAGAAAACAATTCAACATACTTGGAGATACTTTGAAACATGAGATGGAAAAGGAGATCATGATGGTGTAAGTTGTGTGAAGCGAGCACTAAGGAGGTACAAAATGAGCCATGATGAAGATAGACAGAAATCATCACTAGAGGTGGTCAACTAGTGCATATCCCATTTAGGAAATGAAGGGTCACAAATATATAAGGGTTGTACGTAGGTTTTTTTGGAATATTGAACTTGGCGATGTGAACAGATCCATTCCTTTGTATTGTAATATTGTAGAAGGAAAAAAGGAATTACACTCGGTGCAGAGCAAAGACATAGGGGAAATATTTTTCACAAAGACAAGAAATATCACATGTTTTTGTGAGTTTCTCATTACTGTTAATGCATGTAGACTTGATCACTGTGAAAAACATGAGTACATGGAAGGATGGAAATATGTCCCTGTTAATTCAAAGGGACCTCATCCAATTCTAATGTGGCAAGAGATGCATAATGAAGAGGGCATCGTGTCACTTAATCATGATTGAGTCTTTGATCTTGTAAGGGAAGGTATGTGGCTCATCTATCATTAACAATTTCATATATAAATTGAAATCTTGAAAGTATTAAACTAATACATATTTTGTGTCTTGGTTGTAGGCGTTGCTTTTTCTATCACTTCCCCTACAGGAAACAAATAGAATGTGGCCTACTATTTGATGCGATGCACACAGGTGAAAAGTAGGTTAGTGAGACCATATGAAGAAGGAAGATTGACATACAAAATTGATGACATGGTTGTGATGGGACATTTTTTTGGAAGGGTTAAAAAACAAACTGATCACATCATTTGTAGAGTTTTATGTTTGAATATATATCTTGTCAATAGAGTCATCTAGTCATAGCATATCACATCAATCTCATAGAAATAAAAACAAATAAAGGAGATGGAACATGACATAATAATGCCTTGAACGTATTATGGAGACTTGAATTGCTATGATCCGTTGGTCAAATGAGTAGATGATGCAAATGGAAATCCCTGAAGTTGAGTCTATAATAGTCAAGTGGAATATAATCTAGTATAAGATATCTCAAATGTATGATTTTTATAGTCTATAAAGGTGGGAATTGAATACTCTTGTAATTTTATAATTTTAGATAGAGAAACGTTCCCCTCTTATCTAGGATGGATTCTTAATTGTGTACATATATGTTATATAAGCTTTAGTTTCCATGAGGTGTTTAAGTTTGTAAAGTACACCAAATATTAAGGAGGTTTTAATTTTAGGGATAAGATCCTTATGTGAACCCCCTAGATCTAAAATTTAATTAAAATTTATATTCAAAAGGGATTCATATTTATAATTGATTAAAATAATTCATCTTAAAATTTTTAAATGCCATGTGTATAGTATTTTGAGCATGTAAGAAATTTTATAGATCTATACCTGTCATCCATATTTGCTTTCTAGAATACTCATTTCAATATGTAACAACAAAGTTGGTATATTATCATACTTAAAATGGAAATTCAACAATCTAGGTTATCAACAACATTGAAATATTTTTGTGTTATAATATGTCATTTGTCAATTTGATATAAAACATGGAAAGATTTACACACATGTTCATATTGGAATGTAAAAAATTTCTGACAAATTATATATATATTATATATATATATAATATATATATATATAATGCTATGACTATTAAGATCTTTTAGATAACATCAAAAGAAATCAAATTGACTAAAACTTTTTTGTAGTTTACGTCTTAACATCTAAATTAAAATCATTGTAATTTAAACATACAATGATTGTGCACTATAAGACACTTTATACAAGCCAATATGATAACTAAAATTCTTATTTTGTAAAATTTTACTTCTTGAATGTTCTTAATTGAAGATATTAAAATAGGGAATTGATTGAAATACTTGGATAGGAATCTAAATTTAGGAGAGTGCATAAAATTATAGGAACATATCATTAAATGTTTAAATTGACATACATTGACTACATTAAAAGATACTTTCTACAAATTCAATATTAAATTGATGTACATGATATATTTTAGTTTATTTTAAGTATAGAAGTGACTTGCATCAAAATAATATTGTACTTATTCCATTAGTCCATGAAACTATAATTCAAAATTGTTATTTTGTGAAATTTTACATCTTGAATGTTCTTAATTGAAAGTATTAAGTTAAGGAATTGATTAAAATATTTGATAGTCAAATAAATTTAGAAAAATTCCTAAAATTATATAATATTGTGTGCAAACATATCAATAATTATTTCTTGGTGTATTAAATTCCAATATATATGACATATATCATGTGTTATGACTAAGTTTTTGTAGATGAACTCAAAAGAACTAAAATTCAATAAAACAACTTATTAGTTGAACATTAGTAGTTGAAGACATATTTTAAAACTAAATTTAAAATGTATTTCAATGATATTTGTGTCTTGTAATTGAACCATGAACATATATTTTAGTTCATTTTAAGTATCAAATTTACTTGCATCATAGTCTAAGATTCTACTTATTTTCTTAGCTTATTTCCTAAGAAATCAAAATTGTTATCTTGTTAGCTATGTATGATAATAACCTATTGTTATAGTGGCTAAAACCACCCTCCAAAATTTTTCCTTCACTTTGTTTTGGATCTTCCCTCCTAAAAATCTTAGTACTTTGTCATGAACAACTCAGGTATTTGTGTCCATTCAAGTTTATATTTCATTTTGCAGCTTGTGTTTACTTATTTTCTTTGCTGACTAACCACAAGCGAACCCCGTGACTTGGTCTACATCTCATTCTTGCACTGTCTTGGAAAAATGTGTAGTCCTAGACGTAAGACTGTATTCCTCTCAATAAATGCGCAAAGCATCCCAACAACGTGCATTTCACTGAGGAATTCGAAAAAGTAGACTGACAGTCAGCCTTAGTCTCCAGAATTGCACAAAGCATCCTAGCAATGATATTTTTCTTAGAAATTGCAACAACCTAGCTGGCAACTTGTCTTCAGCTGCGAAATTGCGTAGAGAACGAGAGGCATCCAGAGCCACTCAGCTCAGGAATTGTAAAGAAGCACTCAATCAACTGTTGTTTGATCCATGTGTTGGCAAGTTGTCCAATTCCCTCTAGAACTATGCAGTTTCTCCATGCATGCATGGAATCCTTTCTCGAAAAATCCAAAAAAGGAAAAAACAAAATATAAAAAAGCATCCTTAAAAACTAGGGATATTTTTTTCACACTGGGAGTTACACTTAATTCATTTTTACAAAATTCCTGCCACTTGTCACCTTTTCCTAGATTTTTGGCATGTGCGTCATAAACCTTGAATCTACCAAATGTATTTAATGGACACTTGAGAGCTCATTCTACACCTTCAATCTTGGATCTTTGGAATTCCCAAGGAAGCTAGGAACCTTCAGCACAGTGGGCACAACTTTTCTGGGTAAGTTTTTATTTTCAAGTGATTTGTTGCTTTTTCTATCGCTTTTATTCCTTTGGCTTGTGTCAGCGTTGTTTTTCATGTTTTACTGAACGATCACTGATGTTTTAGTTTGTTTTAACTTTTAGAAGTGTTGTTTCAACTTTTTCATTGTATTTCTTAAACGCCCATGCATAACATTGTTTTTGCATTAACGGTCGTCATTGCGGAAACGCTCTTCACCAACTTTGTTGTTCGTCTACTTGACTAGTTCTTGCATTCGTTTTGATTGCATGCATGATCATTCACTCCTATCTACACCACCCTTCACGCATGCATCCATATCTACTCGTTTTCAAGTTTCCCTTGGGTAGATCTGGGTTGGCTCAGCTCATATTTAACTTTTTCGACATGCACTGCATATTCCTGGACCTCAAGGATCTGCTTTGGCTCTAGGAATTCCATAGAAGCTACCTATCACTATCCTACAGCTGTGATCTATGTAGTTATGGGAGACAATGCCCAATGCTTCCCAGTGGGATTGCACAATGCACATTCCTAGCTAGTAGTCAAGCCGAACTGAATTGTACAATGCACAGTTCCAGTCCAGAACCAGCCTCACCAGACTACACTTTGTGCAGTTCCATTCAGAAGCACATCTCACTGGAAGCTGGGACTATGTAATGCGAAGTTCTAGTTAATAGTCTCCCCACCTCTGAGAGTCACCACTTCGTAATCTTGCACAACAGTCACCTAGCTTGTTGCATAATCAATCCTTAAAGTGTTGTGTTTTCAGCTGAAATTTTCTTATCGTGAGTGTCCGCTCTGTCTCTAGGTACATCCATTGTTGAGAAGCCTCTCAGCAGTACAGGAATCATGGTTTCCAAGAGAGTTGGATAAAAGGGCACTATAGAGAGAAGCACTCGAGACATGGAAACAAGTACCAATGAACTTCCCCATTTATGTAGACACATAGTTGTTCATAGAGAAGGACATGAAGATCAAATGGAAAGAAATAAAGGACATATTTGTAGGCAGTTTCAAGGAAGATATGGAAGGTCAACATGTCTATGTCAATATTCACAAGTCAAGATTGTACAGGGTTGCATGAAAGTACCCCACCTTACCGTGCATGGATATCATTCATTGGGTTGTCTCACATACTAATCCCGAGAGGATAGCATTGACCAATACTAGTGGGACATAACTTTCTACCTTCAGGACAAAAAACTCTCATCGAATGTATCACTTTCCATAGCTGGTGATCCTCATGGATGTATTGTTCTTCTCTCCCAAAAAAAATGTAAACACTAGAGATATCATGAAGTGTTTGGTAAAAGAGCCATTGAAGTTCAGGATGACACCCAACTAGGCCTACAAGATGAAGTCACTCAGGAAGGCTTACCAACTCCTAGTCATCTTCTCGTGTTGCTTATATTTTCAAGAGAGCATAGAGACGTTTCCACGGAGTCGAGTTGTTATGTTAGACCAGTTGGAAAATGAGGGAAGGCCTTTCAACTAGTCAGACATGTTGTTTCTTCAGTTGAAAGTGCATGTTTCTAATGCCCGGAATAGGCCTAACAATATAGAAGAAAGATTCTCTATGTCCACATACTTGTTTGATGCAATTTGTGCCCAACAACAGTTCCGTGGAATGTGTTGGACATGATCATCATCAGAGGATGTTGTGAATGTTTATTGCAAGTTGCTCTCTCAGTGCAGCTATTGAGGAGTCATGGTGAGGTTGTGTAAACACTTCATCACAACATTCTACATGATGTGATATTTGAATAAGATACACCTTGAATGTCCCAGGAAGTGATGCATGCATTACTTAACATTGCATGTTGGTATGCCTCACCCTGTGGCACCATCATCAGGATGTTTGGTGTGGAGAAGCCTCTGCATGAGTTACCGAGGTTTTCCATAGACAAGTTGGTCATGCAAGAGGTTTCATATCACATCTCCACAAGGTTATCAACAACATTGCATAGGAGGAAGAAGGCACCATGACCTACCCTTCCTTGCAGATCAGGTTCTATGAGATCCGTACCTTGAAGGATGCAGATGCCGACGCCCATGAATTTAAGAAGTTTGGGTTTGGCACGAGGAGCTTCAATTTGTATTATCCCCACTCCATATGTAAGAAACACTATGCGAAGGTGTACTACCCATGGATCCATCGGGCATGTAATTGGCTAGACGAAGATCCTTGGAGGTATTTCTACAACTCCTCTAGGCTCAATGAACAAGTCAGTATGGTTGTAGAATGGAAAGAAACACTGCAGGAAATAGCACCACAAGAAGAGAAAATAACAACAATAGAAGTGACCGGTAAACCGATGAAAGACAAAGGTAAGAGGAATATTACTGAGAGCGCAGAGGCTGAGGAAAGCTACAAGTTCAAAGAAGATCCACTTGTTGAGAGAGTAGCTTTGGATATATATGCGAAGAGGAAACAACGCAAAAGGAGAGTGGAGCGAAAGGAGAGAGAAAATAAAAGGTTGGAAGATACAGAGACAAGATTAGAGGAGATGGAGAAGAAGCTGAAAGCATAACAAGAGCTGAAGAGGAGAGAAAGGGAAGAAAGGCACAAACAAGAATAGGAAGAAGGAGAAGGCACATTGATATAGAAAACTGCGCATATACAAGTTGAGATAGTGGAGCAACTAGTAGATGAAGAAGAAGGTGAGTAGGTGCAGGTTCGAGAACTTTCCTAGTAGGTTGAACAGTTGATTGAGAAAACAGACATGGAGATAGAACAGGCGCTACAAGACCAAGACACCAATATCATGCTGAGATCATCTGAGGTCACACCACAATCTCCACCACCTCTGGAATCACAACCAATCCCAATTGAGCAAGGACAATTTTTCCTCGTTGATGATGATTGAGAAACGGATGTGTATAATCTAGAATTTGATGAGTCACAACAAAGGATTGTACAAGGATGAAGAAAGAAGCTCCTGGATGATCATACATCACCGCAAACACAAAATAAAGGGTGATTGTACCATATGTTAGAAGATATCTAGTTGTTGTGGTCGAGGCTTCTAAGGCTTATGCAGAAGCCATGAGTTCAACGGTCAAGTTATTGATAGCAGAGAATGATCAAATGAAAAAGGACTTGCAAGAGGCCAGACATAGAACAGAGCAGTCCATAGGATCCTCCATGTCATAGATGAAGAAATTAATAGTGGGAGAGATATCAACTTTGGAGGTCACCGTGCACAAAGCGATTGTCCATCTATATGGTTTAGAAAAACAGTGCGCAAAGACAAACCAAACTCTAAAAGAAATTAAAATTGTTATTGTGCACATGCAAGAATGGACAATGAGGTACAAAGGAGCCCCACTTTACTTGCATAAGAGGATGAAGCCAGAGGTTGAGCTAGAAAAAGCACAAATTTTGATGTTGAACCGAAACTATGAGCAACTCCCTCTGCTCATCACTACATTTGAGGCATCCTATGCATGATTGTTCAGGAGTATGGATGTCATAGTGTGAACACACAAGATCCATTCCATCAGAACCCTCACTCAGGCCATGAGGAAGAACCAATTCTTGTTGGATGTCAATAAATACATATACCAGTTGATGCACAAAAAGCAGTGCAATGCAGAGAACATGCAAAAATAGATTGATGGTCTAGCCACACATAGGACAATGATGTGCATGCCTTGAGATGATCTACATAGAGGTTTCAGATCCATATACCAAGAAGCTAGGGAGGAAAGAATTTGTTTCGAAAAAAATGTCACCAAACACTACAGGGACACAATAGCGCAGTACCAAGCTTGGTATCAATTTATTACCTAAGTCATTCATGACAAGGTTACTGAGTTTGTCTTTCCCCAGGACCTTGAGTGATGTTGTTTGTCTGCTAATTCAAGACTATTTTTGTGCCACGTGTATATGTGGAAATTGTATTATTGTTCACATATTGTAAGTGAAATTCAAAGTGTCATTAGTGGAATGTGAACAATCACTATGTACTATTAAGATTCATGAGGATAGTCCAAGAGTCAAAGGGGAATTTCAAGGGTCACCCCATCCTTTGGTATATATAAAACCTCATAGCTCATAGTACAATATTTTTCGAACCAATGTTTTGGCTAGGCATTGCATAGACATGGCTTCGAGCGTATTGTGAAGAGCCTTGGATTCTCCACAGTGTTGAGTGAGTACATCTCTTTGGAGGATTAGGCAGTGTTGATTGTAATGTTCCACTATTGGGGCTAGTGGTTGTCAATGGTGTATGTATGGACGGAACTTTAACTTAATGTAATATATAATAGTCCTAGCACATTTTCATGCATATGTTTTTATTGTAGTTTGACTATTCTGGTTTCTTTAGCAATGTGTGTTATTTAACTTACGCATTTTTGTATAAACCATTTTGTATGCAATTGTATGAATCTTGTTGCAAATGTGTTGTTGGTTTAACCCATCACTTTGGATTGTGGACTATTCGGATTTCTATCTTGTGATGTCATTCAACTCATGTATTGCTTTAAGGTTCTGTACTATTACAAGCTTCTAAGGGACACACTTCCTTTTCCCCTCCATGTGATATAACCCCAATTCATCTCGCTTTCCAAATCCCAGAAGAACAAATTTATTGGAAAATTATCAATGAATGATTCTATTTTCTTCTTCACATATTTGAAAATCCTCATGTGTTAGAATAATTCGAGCCACTCCTAGCATACCTTGGTGTTATCGCTTCCAAAACTAAGACATAAAAGGTTGTGTCACAAGTGATTCTCCTTCTGCTTCTCATCAAACAACTCTAGCTTTGCAGTGCGAGGTGGGAGAAGTTGTGAACCCATATGTTGAACTGTCACATCCTTCCACTCTGCCTGCTCCGTATATTTATGCAAATTTGTTTTGAAAACATGTTGTTTGTCACATGAAATTGTTATCTCAACCTTCTTCCTCTCGTTCTATTGATCCTCTGGATTCTACTATGTTGTGTTATCCCATTCTTGAATCCACATTCATTGTTCATGAGGATCAAGTTGTCAACGGAGTTGGTGATTTGAAGCCAACCTTTGCTATCATTTATGATGGGTATGTGTGGGAATATGAAGAGGAACATGTGGTGAATGATGACCTCCTTCGATCTGCACCTCATTCGATGTTTCCTGGCATATTTTATGATATTTCCATTTCTAATTTGTGTTGTGAAAATCCATCCCTGGATGTTTTTACTTCTAATCATTCACAAAACACATTGGATGCCAGTACGCCATTTCATTGTGGAGATGAGACATCTTTCTTTCTGAATCCACCCAATCTATCATATTTTTTTCTAGAAATGTAGAGGGTCAACATTGTTTTCTCATCAACCCCTCTATATCATTCATCAAATCATGAGGATGTTGATGAAAATCTTGAATTTTCTGATCATGGTTTTTGTGATCCCTTTACTCCATTCAATCGTGATACTAATTCACTTTTTTTTTATCTTTCTAAGCCGTCGATGTTTAACAATCTACTAGATGATCAAGTGGAAACCCCTCAAGTTGTCGAGGCATTTCAGCCCGAGCTAGTGGTTCTGTCAGGTCCTCGCTATCTTGAGTTCAGTTCTACTTCTGATCATAAATCTATTGCAACGCCCCAATATCCTCATCTCTCTCTTATTTTCATTGAAGATCAATCTAGTTTACAGATTTCACATCCTCCACCTAAATCACAGGATCTTATAGCTCATGCATTGGAGGAATCATATGCAATGAGAACTCTTCCTAAGTGAAAATTGTCTTCCTTTTTCATGTTTTCTTGTTTGTTGGAGTCACAAGAGTGTACATTCTCATCATCTACATTCTCTTGCAACACCATGGTACATTCACAAAATGTTTGTCTTGCGCTTTTACTCTTTTCGTTTCTATGGACACTTTTAAACATTGAGCGTGGTGGTCTTCATTGATTTATCTTTCTTGTTGGTTGGTTTACTAGTATATATTTCTTGTCAACCATGCCTTCACCAACATCGGCTCACCAATGTGTTGGTGGTTGCATTGGAAATATCACTTCACATGAGTAGGCCCATGCACTATTTAGCATATGAGTAGGAGAAGTGTTTGATTTCTTGTATTCGTTTCTTGCATTTTTTCTTTTCTTACTTTTTGTGCTTTTGTTTACTTCTATCCTATCCTTGTTTGTTTCCTTTCTTGTTATGCACCTGTAAGTTTAGCTTCACATGAAATTGTGTGTGGCTCTTGAGACAAGTAGGGTGAAGTACAATAGAACCTGTATAGCTATCAACAATTGGTTATCTATTGTCCTCTCTCTTTATGAAGATATTGTTATGTTTAGTTGATAATACCCTAATGGAAAATACTTTATGTTCAGAGTGAGTCTTGGTGAAAACACAATGCTTGCACTTTCTACTAGCACAACCTACTCTAATTATTTTTTCTATATTTGGTTAACCCTTTTCAACTCAGTCAAGTAGAGTAAGGTGAAGGGGAAAACCTTAACAAGTATGTCAGATGTATATATAACATATTTCTCTAAAAGGACAACATTTCATGCTCTCAATAAGTTGGGATCCCTCTTTCTGTGAAAATGAAAAATATAAAAAATAAAAAATAAAATAAAGCTGAAAGAAGAGGAAGGCTTCATGGGTAGAGAGGTGAGGCAAGAAACTCCGCCAAGGTACTGACCAAGATCATTGGCAGCGGAGCAATGCTTGTGTTCCTGCGTGATTCCACTGGGGTATTGTCCAGCTTGCTGGGAATGTAGCAACACTAGAGATGAAACTAAAACTCTGACAATTATATTACTTGTGCATCAATATACCCCTCTTCCCAAATTGAAACAACTCATTTGACTTGGCTTGCTATGTGTGTTGACCGATCAAGAGAATGGTAGGGACTATATCTTTAACACAAGTGAGTATAGAAGCTATGACGATCAAAGAATCGAACAATACTTTTGGAGACATTACACTCAATTTACATGGAACAATGTCCATACAGAGAGTTGGATTTCTACTAGTGTGTCACCAATGTTTTAGCGGGTACAACCACCCTCCAAAAAATTTCCTTCGCTTTATTTTGGAGCCTCCCTCCTCTAAATTTTAGCAGCTTGTCTTACACTTCTTAGGTACATGTGTTCATTCAAGTTTATATTTAACTTTGTAGCTTGCGT
Organism: Pinus taeda; assembly: GCA_000404065.3. Taxonomy (NCBI): domain Eukaryota; kingdom Viridiplantae; phylum Streptophyta; class Pinopsida; order Pinales; family Pinaceae; genus Pinus; species Pinus taeda. The sequence continues at coordinate 30,168 of APFE030953251.1, read as the reverse complement.
TCGCTTACTTTCTTTGTGTACTAACCACAATATGACCCCGTTACATGGTTTACATTCATTTCTTTTGTTGTCTTGGAAAACTTCATAGTCCTAGAGGCCTTGCTCTCAAGAATTGCATAGAGCAACCCAACAACCTGCCTTGCTCTCGGGAATTTTGCAGAGCAGCCCGACAGTGAGTCTTGCTCTCTAGAATTGCATAGAGAATCCTAGAAGTGAGATTTGTCTCAAAAATTGCACAGACCCAGCTGAAATTTTGTCCTCAGCTGGGAAATCACATAAAGCATGAGAGGCATCTAGAGCCACTTAACCTAGGAATTTCTCAGAATAATTCCATCGAATGTTGTCCAATGCATGTGCCAACAAGTTTCCTAGTTCCCTCCAAAAATGCACAATTTCTCCATGGATGCATGACAACCTTTCTAAAAAAAATGAAAAAAACATCCCGAAAAATAGGGATGTTTTTTTAGCACTGAGGCTTACACTGAAGTCATTTTTAGAAACTTCCCACCACTAGTCGCTTTTTTCCTAGCTATTTGGCATGCTCGTCATAAAACTTGAATATAAAAAAAAATTATTTAATAGATTCCCGAAAGCTCATTCTACACATTTGATCTTGGAGATCTAGCATTTGTAACGCATATAGGAACCTTTTGTACAATCAACACAACTTTTCCAAGTAAGTTTTTCTTTTCAAGTATTTTGCTACTTTTTCTGATGTTTTTATTTCCTTAGCATGTTTGAGTGTTGTTTTGCATGTTTTACTGAACAACCATTCTCATTTTAGTTTTTTTTTAACTTGTAGAAGTGTTTTTTTAAGTTTTGCATTGCCTTTCTTAAGTGTCACATGTATAACATTGTTTTTCACTAACAATCGCCGTTGTGATGACCCTCTCCACCAGCTTCGTTTTTCATCCATTTGACTGATTCCTGCATTGGATTTGATTGCATGCATGATCATTCACTCCTATCTACACCATATTTTTCTCATGCATTCAGATCTACTCATTTTCAAGTTTCCCTTGGGTAGGTCTGGGCTACCTTGGCTTAGATCTAGCTTTGCTCGACATGCACTGCACATTCTAGACCTCAAAGCTCCGCCTTGGCTCCAGGAATTGCTTAGAAGTTGCCTATCATTTGCCTCAAGTTGTGCTCTTCGCAATTATGGGAGACAGTGCCCAAACTTTCCAACTAGGATTGTGCAATGCGCAATCCTAGCCAGTGGCCAAGTCAGACTGAGCTACACATTATGCAGTTTGAGTTCACAGCTAGCCTCACTGGACTATGCTCTAGGCAGTTCGAGTCAACAACACATCTCACTAGCAACTGTGACTGCACAATGCATAGTTCTAATTAAGAGTCTCCACACCTCTCAAAGTCACTACTATGCAATATTGCCCTGTAGTCACCCATCTTGTTGCATGAATGATTCCTGAAGTGGTTTTTGTTTTGAGCTGACAATTTCTTGTCGTGAGTGTATGCTCTGTCTCTAGGTACATCTGTACAATCAGCATGGTTTCCAAGAGAGCTCGAACAAAGGGTACTATAGAAAGTAACATTGGAGACATGGTTGAATAGGTACCAATGAACTTTCCCATCTATGCAGACACGTAGTTGTTCGTAGAGAAGGTCATGAAGATCACATGGCAAGAAATAAAGGACATATTTGCAGGTGGTTTCAAGGAAGATCTGGAAGATCAACAAGTTTATGTCAACATTCACAAGTCAGGCTTGTACAAGGTTCATCCAATACCCCACCTTCTCGTGCATAGATATCATCCACTGGGTTGTCTCACATACCGATCTTGACACAATGACATTGAGCAATACCAATTGGAAACAACTTGCCACCGTGAGGACAAAAAACTATCATCACATGTATCACTTTCTATAACTAGTGAACTACATGGATGCATTGTTCTTCACTCCCAACAGCAATGTATACACTAGATATATCATGAAGTGTTGGGTAAAAGAGCCATTGAAGTTTAGGACAACATCCAATGAGGTCTACAAGACGAAGTTACTCAGGGAGGCTTACCAGCTCTTCATTATCTTTGCATGTAACTTGTATTGTCAAGAGAGCATGGATACCTTCTCGTAAAGTTGGTTTGTTATGTTAGATCAATTGGCAAATGAAGGAAGGCCTTTCAACTAGTCAGACATGTTGGCTCTTCAGCTGAAGGTGCATGTGTCTAATGTCTAGAATCCACCTAAGGATGGATAAGAAAGATCCTTTATGTCCACATACTTGCTTGATGCAATCTGTTCCCAACAATAATTCCCTAGAATGGGTTAGACATGGACGCCATCCGAGGATGTTGTGAACATTTATTGCAAGTTTCTCTCTAAGTGCATCTACTGATAATTCATGGTGAGGGTGTCTAACCACTTCATCTCTCTGATGTACAGGATGATATTTGAATAGGATCAACCTTGCATGTCCCACAAAGTGATGTCGGCTTGCTTAACATTTCAGATTAGTATTCCTCACCCAGTGGCACCTTCATCGGGATGTTTGGCACGGAGAATCCTCTGCATGAGCTACCAAGGTTTTCCATGGACAAGCTATTTATACAGGAGGTTGCATACCACATCTCCACAGGGTTATCAGCAGGACTACATAGGAGGAAGAAGGAACCATGGCGTACTCTTCCTTTGTGGAATGGGTTATACAATATCTGTACCTTGAAGGATGCGAATGCTGAGGCTGGGCACTTATAGAAGTTTCGAATTTTGCACCGAGAGCTTCAATCCCTATGATACCCACTGCATATGCAAGAACCACTCTGCGAATGTTTACTAACCATGGATCAAAGGCGCACGTCATTGACGAGGGGAAGATCCTTTGAGGTATTTCACAACTCCTCTAGGCTCAATGAAACAATCAGCATGGATGCAAAATGGAAAGCAGCACTGCATGCAACAACACCACATGAAGAAACAACAACAAGAACCGAAGTGAGTAGAAAACCGATGTAAGACAAAGGCAAGAGTAAGATTTGCAAGAGCACAGAGGCTAAGAAAAGATGCAAGTTCAAAGAAGATCCACTTGTTGAGAGAGTATCTTTGGAGATATATGCAAAGAGGTGACAACGCGAAAGTAGAGTGGAGCAAAAGAAGAGACAAGAAAAGGTTGGAAGATACAGAGAATATATTGCAGGAGACGAAGAACAAGACTAAGTAGAACATGAGCTTTGGAGTATAGAAAGGGAAGAAAGGTAGAAACAGGAACAAGAAGAAGGACAAGGCACACTACTAGAGAAAATTGTGCAGATATAGATTGAGACAAACAGAGCACCCATTAGATGAAGAAGAGGGTGAGCATGTGTAAGCTCAATAAATTTCTCAGTAGGTTGAGGAGTTGGTTGAGGAAACAAACATGGAGATGGAAAGGAGCTACAAGACCAAGATACCGATATCATGTTGAGAACATCCTAGGTCACACCAAAGTCTTCGCCACCTATGAAATCACAGCTAGTCCCGAGAGAGAAAGGAGATAGTGTTCTCCTTCATGGTGATCCGAATACTGATGTGTACAATCTAGCACTTGACGAGTCACAACAAAGGACTATACATGCATGACAATAACATTTCCCGAATGATCATACACCACCCACGCACACAGAAGAAAGGGTGATTGTACTAGATGTTAGAAGACAACCAGTTTCGATGGCCAGGGATTCTAAGGCTTATGCAGAGGCCATGAGTTCAACAATCAAGTTCTTGATAGTGGAGAATGATCGAGTAGTAAAGGTCTTGCAAGAGGCCAAGTAGAGAGCATAGCAATCTGCAGGATTTGCCATGACAAAGATGAATAAAGTAATAGTGGCAAAGATATCAACTTTTGAGGCCATCATGTGGATAATGTATAGAATATTTGTCACCATGCAAAAAATGATTATCCATCTATATGGTTTTTAGCAGTAGTGCACAAAGATAGCCCAAACTCTTAAGGACATTCACACTATTTATTGCGCACATGCAAGAATGGACAATGAGGTACAAGGGAGCCCCTCTTTACTTGCACAAGAGGATGAAACCAGAGGCTAAACTAGACAAAGCACATATTCATATGTTGATCTAAAAATATGAGAAGCTCCCTCCACTCATCACTTGCATTGAGGATTCCTATGCATCATTTTCAGGAGCATGTATGCCATAGTGTTAAGGCACAAGATCCCTACCATTGGAACCCTCACCTAGGACATGAGGAAGAACCAAGTCATGTTCGATGTCAACAAGTACATAGAGTAGTTGATGTGTGAAGCCAACAATAATGACTTGCAGATCAGAGCAGATAACATGGAGGAGTATATCGGTGGTCCATCAACACTTAAGACAATGTTGCGAATGCTTCAGGTTGATTTGAACAGAGGTTTTAGAACCACATTCCCGGAAGTCATGGTGGTAAGAGTTTGCTTCGACAAATATGTCACCAAACAGTACAAGGACACAATAATGCAGTACCAAGCTTGGTATCAGTTCTTCATAGAAGATCATCACAAGGAGGTTACTGAGTTGGTCTTTCCCCAAGACCCCGAGTGATGTTATTTGTCTTGTCAAGTTGATTCAAGCCTATTTTGTTCCCACATTGGTATATAAGGAAATTGTATTATTGTAAACATATTTTAAGTGAAATTCCAAGTGTCATTAGTTGAATGTGAATAGTCACTATGTAATGTGAAGAGTCATGAGGATAGTCCAAGAGTCAAAGGGGAATGGAAAGGGTCACCCCACCCTTTGCTATATATAGAACCTCATAACTCATAGTACAACCTTTTGGGTGCCAATATTTTGGCTGGGCATTGCTTAGAGAAGGATTGGAGAGTTTTTTCACTAGACTTGGCTTCTCCAGAGCGTAGAGCGAGTACATCTCTTTGGAGGAGCAGGTGGTGTTGATTGTAATGTTCCATTATTGGGGCTAGTGGCTGCCAATGGTGTATGTATTGATGGAACTTTCACTTAATAAAATATTTAACAGATCCAAAATATTTTCATGCATATTTTGTTATTGAAGTTGAACTATTTTGGTTTCTTTAGAAATGTATTTTATTTAACTTACACATTTGTGTATGAACTATTTTGTATTCAATTGTATGAATCTTGTTGCAAACATGTTGTTGGTTTAACCTGTCACTTTGGATTGTGGACTATTCTTCTTTCCATATTTTGATGTCATTCAACTCGTGTGTTCCTTCCAAGCCGTGTACTATTATAGGCTTCTAAGGGGCACGCTTCATTTTCCCTTCTGTGTGATATAACCCCCATGCATATCACTTGACTTGTTGCAAGGTCACACACTTGCTTGTGACAAAGATATCACACTTACCTTTGCACTATCGCAATCAAGGCATTGCTTTATTATCCACTGTTGCGACTCTTCAAATAGTATGAGGTCTAGTTGTGACCTCTTATCGGGGAGATCCCTTGACATGTTGGCGGGTCCAACACTCTAAACACCTATCCATATGAAAATATATACAAATTAGATTATACACATGAACATCCACAAAATAAAATTATAAGAACCCATAAACTAAAATAACATTCATGCATCCATAAATTGTCCATGTATGAAAATATACAAACTCTGTACATTACATTTGAATATACCCTATTAAATGGGCATGAAAATATACAAACTATCTATGATCCACTCTAGAAAGTATCACTTCTATAACCCTTATGTGTTTTCTATTGTACAAATTGAGAATCCATAATCCGATACTGCAATATAACACATTCAAATTTAAATTAGTTAAAACATGATTTGTACACAATAAACAATATGTAGATAAATTATTTTGAGTTGTGAATTTAAATAGTCCCCTACCTATGACTCAGTCAAGTGAAAAAGGAAGTTAGGTGGGATGGGGGTCTAATCAATATGGGTTTGGTGCTCCCCTACCTATGGCTCAATGACTCCATACCCAGCATCCCACTATGTGTCCACATAACTGCAACATCGACATCCCTTTGCATTTGGAAATGTGTACAAAATGGCAAAGAGAAATTATAATTAGCCTACGAATTAATTAACATGCATACATGTAACATAAAAAAATAAAATGTTGAAATATTAGGAATAAAAAAAATCACCTCAACTGTTAGTCCATGAATGTTATAAGTTGGAAGAGCCTGTGTTATGAAACTAGCTCACAAAAGATAGAAAAGATAGATCAACGCCTTAGAAATAAGCCTCTTCGAGGGGGAAACCTCCTTTACATTACAGAAATGAACAATTCCTAGATGATTCAAATGACAATACCTCCTTTCTATATATGGGAGTCTAAGGGGTCATAAAATAATCAAAGCCGACATAATAATAATAATATAAGGGCACAATAATAACAATATGGGGACTACATGGGCACAAAAATATAATAAGGGGGTTGTACTAATAACAATAAGGGGTTACGCTAGTAGTACAGGGACCTAACATGCCACTCTCCTTCAAAAAGTGTTGTTCTCAACGCTTGAGTAGTTCTTGATGCTTCTATATAAAATTCTCATTCATCCATGTGGAATCTTTAGCAGGAAAGTTCTTCAACTTGATTAAATACTTTGAAATTGATCGATTTCATAGCCGTCGACTTCTCGGTTATGTGAATGCTTCAAATTCCAATATGATTTTTCCTTCCTTGTCAAGTTCTAGCAATATTGTTGGAACTGGGATCTTCGGTAACTTTTGAATTAGTTCCCACTTTACTTCACCATTCTTCCATTCATCCCTTGCTTTGTTATCAAATTTTGTTGGATAATTATAGCAACCTCTACCATTTATGCAACCATATGTTCAATTTCACTTCTTTGGACATATGGATATCTATAATGCCTAATGTTTGGAGGAAAACTTCCTGGAATCAACTGAATAGCATGATCATGATCATGAATATGTGGGAGACCTTTGGGAGTCTCAAATACCTAGGAATGATTGTCCAAGGCTTTTTGGAGATCTAGAGAAATAGATGATTTCAATGTGGGAACTATTAGCAAACATAATTGTGTAATTAAGTCTCATTGTTCTTTCCTTAGAAGCTTTTTCATTCCTTTAGAGCTGATTATCTTTCTTGGTTACCCTATAATACCCCTTAATTCAAATTCCTTTGATTTCAAAGAAAATTTCATGAAAAGTTCTTGAAAATTAAGCTATTGTACACAAGGATTGTAGCCATTAGACTCCTAGTACAACATTACTACCACCCATTGGAACCGTAAGCATTGGGCTATTCAATACATATTCCCCCTTGGATAGCTTGATATTATGGCACTTTCCAGAGCAATTTATGGTTCCTCCACTTACAACCGTCACTTCACACTCTAGTGCTCGATATAGGAAGAAATTCAATTCCTTAGCTATCTTACAATGAATCAAATTATTTGTACTACCCGAATCAATCAACACTATTACCTTTTTCTTCTTGATATGTCCTTCGATCCTTATAGTTTGAGGAGTGGTAATTCTGACCAATGCATTACAAGATATGGCCGGATTCATTTCTTCTTTCTCTGGGGTTGGTTCATGGTGAGTATCCTTTTCTTTTGATGTTTCTTGATATTTTTCTTCTTGATATTTCACTGCTTGAACCTTCTTCTTCTTCATATGTCCTTCCATCTTGAGAGTTTAAGGAGTGGTAATTGCGAGCAATGCATTACAAGATATGGTCAGATTCATTTCTTCTTTCTCTGGGGTTGGTTCCTGGTGAGCATCCTTTTCTTTTGATGTTTCTTTATACTTTTCTACTTGATATTTCATTGCTCGAACCTTCTTCTTGTTGATATGTCCCTCTATCCTGAGAGTTTGAGGAGTGATAAGTCCTGCCATTGCAATACAAGATATGGTCAGATCCATTTGTTCTTTCTCTAGGGTTGGTTCCCTGTGTATATCCTCTTCTTTTGATGTTTCTTGATCCTTTTCATCATTAGGAGGCCTTTCTTGTAGAAGCTTTGTCCCACCTTCCTCCAAACCTTCCTTGTCTTTCTTCAAATCTTCCATGCCTTTCTTCCAATATGCTTTCATATCCTTGATATCAACTTCCATGGCATAGATAAAATTATTTATCTTTTGCTTCTCTAGAATATCATTTACCCTTATATTCAATTTTTTAAATTCCTCAATGTGCTCTGCCATTGAACCCTTTTGTTTGAGATTTATGAATTGGCTAAAGAAGGTGTTTCTCTTGGTATCCTCATAATGTGCTATCATTTTGTCCGTGAAAATTGACCACGTGACAAGTGGTTTACGAGAACAAAGCCCTTTATACCATAAAAATTGATTTGGTCCTAAATAATTAGATGCAATATGTACCTTTTGTGATAGTGGTACACCATGTAGATCAAAACATTTCTCCATCGGTAGTATCCAATTTACTAGATCCTTGCAATCAAACATCCTCATCTCGTTTTTTCTTGATTTTAGGAGCTCGATATTGAAACGACTGTAACTATGTAATTTCGGATCTTTAAGTTATGAAATTTCGTCCTATAATAGAGCTCTGATTCCTCTTTCTAACTCTGCAAGTCTAATTGAAATTGGATTCCCTAAGAAATATTTATTCCCAATCTCCTACAATGACCTAATTATACACTAGTTCAGTAGAGTGAACTTGTACGACATGCCCCGTGTCGTTGTTTCAGCCTTAGGCTCTGAAAATTATAACCAAACAAAATACAATCCATCCTATTTCTGTAACTTCTTACAAAATTTGAATATAATGCTTAGAGACAAGGTTATGATGATTTTCCCAAGGTCACCTGTTTAGAATGTAATTGAGGAGTTTGCAAAAACCCTAACTTCCTCAGATCATATATCCGAAAATATGGCGATCCAAGATCTAAAGTTCAGACCCCAATTTTAAACTGATTTCTTCTCACATGGGTTTTGTTTTTAGCTTCCGAAACTTTTTAGCAAAAACATTATAGTGAGACTTCCATGATGACTTGTTTTAAATGAAATTCTAGAGATTACAAAAACCCTAACATCCTTAGATTATGTCTCCAAAAATATAGTGAGAAAAGATCTGAAATTCGGACCCGAGGTTTAGCCCGATGTCTTCTCAAATGGGTTTTTCTTTTCACTTCTGAAACGTCCCATAAAAAACATTATAGCGCAAATACCATGATGATCTATTTGGAGTAGCGAAACCCTAGAATCCAAATCTCTGATACCAAATGTTATGAAGCTAGCTCACAAAAAGATAGAAAAGATAGATCAACACCTTATAAATAAGCCTCTTCGAGGGGACAACCTCCTTTATGTTACACAAATGAACAATTCTTATATGATACAAATGACAGGACCTCCTTTCTGTATATAGGAGTCTAAGGGGTCATAATATAATCAGAACCGAAATAACAATAATAATATAAGAGCACAATAATAACAATAGTGGGCTTCTATGGGGCATAATAATAACAATATGTGGACTACATGGTCACAACAATATAATAAGGGGGTTGTACTAATAACAATAAGGGGTTACACCAGTAGTATAGGGACCTAACAGACTAAGTCATTGAAACATGAACTAGAGGAGGCTACTCTAGCTTATCAACATCCCCCTCAATTGACCTCAAAAGGTCATCTATGTGGTTGGGTTGTGCATGCATGTTATCATGAAATTATTAATATAAATGAAATATGATATGAGCTTATTAATATAAATAATGTATAATTTGATGATAATAGTCAAAAGTTTCATATATATGAACCTTGTGTGTGTCACGTGGGTCATGGACCTTCCAAGTGTCATGGATGGTGTGAGGACATGTATGTGCATATGAAAAAATTTATCCATGCCCTTGACTATTAAGATATGAATCATCATGTAATGAAACTATAGGGACACAAGGCAACAAAGGTGTTTCTCTCATCTCTCCAAGAAATCAGACATGTGCAATGGCCAATGTCTTATGCATGCTATCTGCAATAGTATGCCTAATATAAATGCCAGGTTGTGACAATTTCTCTATCTCTATCAACAATACCACGCTCTGAGATGATCATGGAAATAATATCAGAGGTGGCGCTATATATGTAGGATCTCTATGAGCCCCGACACATTCATAACTACGCCCCAAGTCGGGTCCATAAAAATTAGATCCAGCGTTGTTGTAATTTAACCTCATATCTAACGTAAAATATACATATATGTGCTTTGGTATGTAAATGGGGAGTTGTTCATGGTGGGGAAATTGGACCCAAGCTCTAATGAATCGATCATAAACAAAATGGGCTGCATCAACATTCTTAAAATATTTTACCACAATCGACGGGTGTTTTAATTAGAAATAATGCTCAATCGAAAATATAGCTTAATCAAGTCATAACTCTCTATCAAATAATTAACTCAGTTTAGAAAGCAGCTCGATTGAGGGTTTGTTTAAACACTCGATCGAGCACTTAAAAATTTCTCGATTGAGCACTTAAAATTTCTTGATTGAGCATCCATTTTTCATAAAAAAAAAACCTCATTTATCAAAAAGTGTAACCCAAATCCATGATTTGACCCAGATATTTTAAAATTATATGATTAGTGAATAAAGTAAAATTCTTACCAATTAAGCAGTGTCTCTAGATTTTAAGTGTGTGTATGGCTGCAAACAGCTCAAGGTCATAAATTACATAGTTTTTTTCCATGATCCTTTAGTCTCTTGGACTGATAAGCCACCATATGGTCGTCTTGCACAAGCACAGTCCCTAAACCTTCTAAAAAAATGTAATTACATACCACAAAATCCTTATTAGGGTCTGCTACGTTTCAACACAAGTGCAAAAACAAGTAATTGTTTTAACCGCTCAAAGTTTTCTTGACATTTTTGCGTCCACTCAAAATTTACCCCTTTCTCGTATAGGGAGATTATGGGATAAGCTAATTTAGGAAATCCTTGTATGAGTTTGTGATGGTATCAAGTGATACCCATGAATTATATTATATCTACCACATCCTTGGGAATTGGCCTGTTGGACACCTAATCCTAAATGGGTTAGTGTGGAAGTCGAATGGACAAAAGCAGTCCAAGAGACCTTGGGATGTGAATCCCAATGGTCACATAATGTACTATAAATGTATATCATTTGTGAATAAAAATAGTATTGCATGTTTTATCTTTCATATCTCTAGCTGTCCATGTGTGTTTAACATGGTATCAGAGCAGGTGAATTCTGGTCCTGCTAATATTTGAGTCACTGTTTTCTTGTGGCCTTTTCTTGTGTTTCTCTCACTAGAGCTATGCATTGACCATTAATGTTATGTGGGTCGTGAACTCTTGGTGATATGGCTGGTTGATTAATTCATGTGCTGGTGTTGAATTCATTATATATTTGTGTTGGCATATGTATAATTTTTGGTGCATTGAATGAATACCACAATGTGTGCATTAAAAGTCCTGGCGCTTTGGCTCTGCCATCCCAGACATTCCTGACTCTGCAGGTCTCTATTTCTGGTCTCTTCCTGACCAGCGCTGTCCAAGATACGCTCTGTGCGCTCTCTATAACCGTTTTTGCCATTATTGATGCTGCGCCACTCCGTCTACCACAATTATTGTAACTCCTTGCCTGACAAATGAAACGTTGGATGTTATAACCTACCTCTCGCGATCTTCGTCCTTTTCCACAGGTCCCAGGTTTCAGACTTAGTGTTGGAAGCTTTGCCAGCATGAGTGGCTTGTAGGCGCTGCGCTCTATGATAAAACTGAGATTTTGTATTGCTTGACTATGGGCAAGCAACCCACAGAGAACACACGCCTGGCCCAGATGGGCTTCAAGAAGCCCTGGATTGCTGCCGAGAGCTTCCAATAATTCTTGCCTCGCTGCCAAATATTTTTTCCCCTTTAGCATATCGTTGCCTCTGTTCACTTTATGGAATCCAATAACTCGTTTCTTCACTTCTTCGATCTGTTGCAACTTCGTCTTCACAATGTTTGAATATTGCAGCGTTCTTCTGACAGACAATCGACATTGAGGACATTGCTTTAGCTTCACTGTAATAATACCTGCATTATCCCTGTCCATATAAGTATCGAGCACACTTACTTCAAATATATGTCCACCCGCTCGAGCTCCCGTTGCTCCAGCACGCTTCAGGCCTTTCTTCTTAATTATAAAGCTTGCCCCTATGAAAGCACTGGATACAAGGGCAAGCAGACATTGGTATCGACCAGCATTATGAAAAGAATTGTTTTGTTGAAACGATGGTTTAACATGAAATGGAAGGTAGCCACAGTATGAAACAGAAATGGGTAAAGTCGAAGATTGGCAATGTTAAATGTTGAATGAGGAATGCGAAAAGGTAAGTTCTTTCATTCTGATGGAAGATATGTAATTGCCTAGGAAGATTATTGGATTTTGATTTTCTTTTAATCAGATATGGTTTTTGTGAGCGCGGCATTTTGATTTAAATCTGAGTTATGAATTGAAACATTCTCACACTATTGACAAAATCGACTATGGCTAAAGTCAATAGCTATGGTCAAATGTTGTGACCTTTTGTTTTAATCAAACTTTGCACGGGTTTATAATGGTTATAGTGAAGGCTGAGGGTGAAGGTGCACTTGAGTTGCGTAACCATTCAAAGATAAACTCATTTGTAATTACCATGTTAGATCTACTATCATGTTGAATGGGATGGGTGAATTTGTATCCATTGTGTATGGTAGATTTAGAGGTAAATTTCACAATATTGAAATGCCTTCATGTCATGATAAGTATTGGGCTTGAATGGTTAATACTTTTGAATGGGTGTTCACAAAGCTTGAGGGTTTTATGAAGTATATGTTTGAAGTAAAATGATGAATGTAGTTTCTAAATTGACATGTGAATGAAGTTTTGGGTAGATTGCAAGAAAGTGATATAAAGCATGGTTTTTTTAAACCCCAGAAGTTTGTGAACAAAATATTTGAAGAGAGCTTCCCCAAATTTAAGTTGTTGAATTTGCCTATGTATTGAAGAGGAAAGATTCTGGGTATTGCAGGCCTTGCTTGCATCAATTTGCTGGTTGAAAAACATAAGCACATTTTTTTATTTGAATTAAAATCCAGCCATCTGTGAATGAAATTATTGGATTGAGTAGTGTTTTATTTTACTCCTGCATCAAGTTAGAAGTCCAGATTGTATTGAGTTTGGAAATGGCATGAAGATTGTTGAATTGAGCACTAGCACTATTTCCGCTTTTATTTCAGTGCTTTCTCAGCTTACTGTAACAAATGAGACAGCAAGCATGGTATCTCAAATATTGAAGTGGACTATTGTTTTCTTTGAAGAGAGTGGCAAGATCAGAGAACACTGATTCGTACCCCAGTCAAGGCATATGAGCATTCAAGTCCTGTCCATGACAGTGTTATAATTATTGAAGTTTTGATAGCCATCATTTCTTATTTGAAAGTGAAGGAGAACTTGAAGGATCCAAGCAAGTTTGCAGTTGTTGCTGCCCCAGTTGTAGTATTAAAACTCATTATAGTCTCTGTCTACATATATATGCATTGATTCCTTGATTCATTTGCTGCACATTTATACAAGATATTGCTGTGTAATGTACGTGGATATTACTTTTCTGCATTAAGTAACAATTGTGATCATTTTTTAAGTGACTTTGAAGAAAAATGGCCAGAATCAGTGAAGTATTAGAGTTCATGAAAACTCTTATACAATCTACTGTTGATGAAACATTACAAATCAGCAAAGGATCTCTTTTAGAAATTCAAACATGTCTACAAAATGCACAGGAAAATATAGATTTTTTACAACTTGAATCACAGCTACAACAAGAAGAGCTACATCAAAATAGACATCATTCTGAACCTATTTTTGTTCAGAACATTGAGACAACCACCCATCAGCAGCATGTTACAGTTCATTCAGATTTAGTACCAAACAAAGTAGCAAGGTTACATGCAGGTTCAGAAGTTCAGTCTGGACTTCCCAAGCCCATCATCAGACCTTGGGAGCAGCTTGTCCACAACAATCACAGAACTGGTCTTGGATATGACAAGGAATTGTCCTTTCATATTCCAGACTACTCAAAACACATTTAGTTTCAGAGTGCTGGATTCATTTATGACAGTTCACCTCCTCCTTATGATAGTTCAGCTCCAGCTGTTCCAAACTCTGCCCCTCTTCCACAGCAACAACAACAACAGATTGTGAAATGCCAACACTGTGATCGAGTTGGCCATTTGAAAGATCATTGTTTTGATCTTCATCCATGTTAGCACTGTCATAAAACCAGTCATTCTTCACACAGATGCTTAAGCAACAAACGTCCTGCAAGAACAAAGATTCATCTTGGATGGATCGCTTCTTGGCAATGGGCATCAACGGCCAATAAGATATTCCAAACACATGTCAGAACTTGTTCCATAATATTGAACAGTCTTGCAGTTGAGTTTTCTCCATCATCTCACCTTGTATCTGACAGGGGGGGAAATGATGGTCATCTAGAAGCTTCAAAGCCACATCAAGCGAGCCTGAGCCACAACCTGCCACATCAGTTTCAGAGTTGTAGCCAGAGACAAAGATGCCGATGCCTGTGAACATGCCTTCAGTTGGCAATCTGGGACACTTCCTCTAGCAGAAGACTTCAGCTTCTTGCCAGTTTCGGAAGAATTCCAGGAACAAAATTGAAAACACTTCCTCTAGCAGAAGACTCCAACTTCTTGCCAGTTTTGGAAGAGTTCCAGGAATTGCATTAAGCATTCCAGAGTTGTTGGTCATCCTTAAACCATCACAGGTTGAGACTTCCCTTTTCAGGTTGAAGTTTTACCTTTTATGCGGGGTGAGACCTCCTTTTTATGGTTGAAGGTTTCCCTCTTTAAAACAATAGGATCACTTCCTCTAGCAGAAGACTTCAGCTTCTTGCCAGTTTTGGAAGAGTTCGGGAACTGCACTAAGCATTCCAGTGTTGGTGGCCATCCTTAAACCACCGCCCTTTATATACCAACATTTCAAAGAGCACATTCAACCTAGTGCTGCCATGCATTTCTGCACATTTTGTATTAAAATTCTCTTCTTGGACTCATACATAACCCTTTGGATTAAGGGGGGGAATGTTGGACACCTAATCCTCAATGGGTTAGTGTGGAAGCCGAATGGAAAAAAGGATTCCAAGAGACCTTGGGATGTGAACCCAACGGTCACATAATGTACTATAAATGTATATCATTTGTCAATAAAAATTGTACATGTTTTATCTTTCATATCTCTAGCTGTCCATGTGTGTTTAATAGTGTTACAAAATAGTAAAACATAAAACATGAA
>APFE030953238.1:0-15192 GCA_000404065.3 Pinus taeda | reverse complement strand
AGTGAGCTCACGAGGCTTCTCTCCAAGCTTTTTGAGCATAGGAATAAAATCTTAAATCAAAATAAATAATTTGCCTCTTTAGGTCTGATAGAAAAATGTTCGGTTTGAGTGGACGTTAACCACCATCACCACCACCACCACCATCATATATATATATACACACACATAAAACAAACAATTATATTATATCAAGAAACTCGACAACAAACAATTATATTATTATATGTTTTATATTCAGAATAAAACTTAAAAAATTATATTCACAAAGCATTCAAAATATATATTTATTATGAATTTAACATATGACATTACAAAAATTAATATCAATTTATTTAATTATTTAAAATTTATTTTGAAACACAGTATGAAATTACAAATATATTAAGATAAATTATACAGTTATCTATATTTATTATTAGATTTACATGTAAAGCATTAAAAAATTAATAACATTTTATTTAACTATTTAAAATTTATTTTTAAACATAAAAAGTAATAAATTAGCAATATTAAAATATATTAAAAATTAACAATTACATATAATTAAAAATAAATATTACTTTATCTAATTAAACATTTGAGTTTACTTATATACCAATTATGTCAATACCTTAGTGGGCTTAAAAAGCATCAAATTATATAACTTGAATTTAAATATTTATTCAAAAATATCTATTAAGTTTAATTTTAAATGGGAAAGATAAACTTAATTTTGACAACATTCACTAATTTTGTTTAAATTATTAGACATGTTAAAGGTTGGTAGACTAAATTTTGAAGATATGGAATTTATTTTTGTTTAAAGATACTAGCAAATATAGGAATTGTAGGGATGACACTATTTTTTCAATTCGATCTTTTAAAATAAGTTTAACGATTTAAAAATATATTATAAAATATGTTAAATAAAAAATATATTTTAATTTAATTGGATTTGAATTCAATTAAAAAGATGTAAATAATAAAACTATGTTAATTTAATTTAATTTAATTTGATTAAGATTAAGAAAATGTTAATAATTTTCATAATATATATTTTTTTAAATACAAAGTTCGAGAATCTATTTCTTTTGTTAAGAATGGTAGATCCTTTTTTTCATTATGGTATCTGCAAGCAGGTTACAACCACTTAGCTTAATTAGGTGATCTCAAACTTCTCGTTGGAAAAGCAGGTTTGTTGACCACAAAACCGCATTATACGCCATCTAGTAGCAAAAAGTAGTTATTTTATATATTCAAGCTATATATACTTGATTATCATGTACACAACCATGAGTTGTCTTTCTATATATATAAACTACTACAAACTGGGACGGAAATGCTATCCACATAAAAACTTAAGCAAAAAGACTATGACTTCATCCTCCTAGTTATCCTAATCAGTCGATGTCAAGTTACCTAGGGTTGGGTCCTTCACACTGATCTAAGAAGATTGGTAACTAAGAACATGCTTGAGAATGTTTTCTAGATTTGACTAAGATGACCATCCAGATTTTTTCCATCGCCTTTGCTAGGAGGCATTTAAGGAGCCAATACATGCGTAGAGTCTATTTATATTGTGATTCTCTACCGCGAGTGTGTCTCAGATCAGGAACCAATACTTTCCACTCTTCCACGTCCACTGCCTGCACTTTCGCAAATCTATTGATGTCATCCTCCCACTCAGCAATGAGTTGTTGAATCTCCTCTTTGGTGCCACCCACATATGCAATAATTATTTATTGGATCAGTTTGCCAACTGGTTTCCTCCCACTGTGTTTTCCAAGATTTCTCAGCTCATCCTCAACCTCACTCTCCTGGAGTCTCTTGTCTTTGCCTTGCCTTTCCCTGAACTAGCCATTATTGTACTATTGCATAACCTTATAGCCTATTGATGACAACAGCCCAAAACTAGCTTCAATGCTTTTTTCCTCTAAGAGGAGTTACCTACTTCAGGACCAAGAAACAAAAAATTCCAAACCATTATTTTCATAATTTTCAACAGCCACTCGTTCTCTTCATCCAATGTTTCTTCCCCCCATATATCTTATTCAAAGCCCCTAAGTGCTAAAGACCCCCAACATAACCATTTTAATGATGTTTGGGCCTGCACAAGACTATGTAACTTCAACCTTTTAGTATAGTCAACCAAATATCAATTATATATATATATAGAAGTCCGCCCTTCCAATTCCGCTTACCAAACTTATGGCAGTTTGTATAAACATTTTCCTCAATAACAAAACTCTGCTCTTCAATTACGTACCTTCGACAACGCTTCCACTGCAATAAACTGATTTCAACGCAGTCTCCCACATCTTCAATTTATTCATTTGAATTAGAAATAATGTTGGCTCATATGGTTTTTAATATCAGTGCTTTCAATCCAAAGTCTATACTAAACCAACAATCTGATCATTCAACTTACCTCCACAATGAATAATCTGGGCTACGCAACCTTCACTACTTATGCATCTGGTTATTAACGTTCCGCTCCACGATTTCTATCCTGCAATTCCTGAATGAATTCTTAATGATCATTACAACGTCACCATTTCCTCAATGCTAGATTTCAACGAGTTTTTCCAGACTTATGTTCAACGCTGATTTTTCCTCAATTCAATACGGTCGCTTTCTGCAAACAATTCTCCAGCGCTGAAAGTCTCTCCTGCAAACATACTCTTTCACAAATCAATGTCAATTTTAACAAACAAATCATTCCCACTCAGTCTCTACATTCCATTTTGTTCCATCAACAATACCAGCAGATCCTTAAAAGTCGATAGTCTCATGAATCTAGAACATATCTCTTCACATACATAATATACTACTATTAAATGATAATTAATTCATTTAGGAATATTTCCTCTATTCAGAAATATAGTCATTCAATTACAACGAATTTATTTTACATTTAGATCTGATATATTGGACAAGAATTTGAAGCATTTATGAAGATAAAAAATTTGTGTTTATTTTGATTAAAACTTTTGTTAGTCCCTTAAACACTTCTAGCTCTAGTTTTGTTGTTCAATGAACCATTTTTTTGGGAATGACTGCTTTCATCTTAGAATTATCATTGATTTCAGAGGTGTTGGTTAAAATTAATGTTGTTTCTTGAATAAGAAGCCTTATGTTCTTGTTTTCTTCTCTTTACATGAGAAACATAGGATATTAGGAATCATATATAGATTTTTTTATTCCTAGTGTATTCCAATTTTTTTGTGTAATTATTCCTTTAATGAAATTATAATTTTGAGGGAAAGGCTAAAGGAGAAACACATATAATTAGTCGAGGAGGAGAGACTACTTAGTGTATTATCATTTTTGGAGTGGAAATCCTCTGATGATACTTATTTTGTAACATGTTATGCTAAGTAATGAACATTTTTCTTTGTGGACTATAATTTTGAACTCAACAATTATTAGAGTTTTGATTGAAGAAGAAAACATACTAGTTATTATAATACTTACACACCAAGGAGTTGAAAAAACTTATAGATGGTGATGAACCACCAAATCCTAATGATGTTCATTTATTTGAAGCGAAGTAATTGGAAAATTATTTTTCTATTAGAGAATCAATGCATAATAAGGAAAAGTAACTTGACGTAAAGATTAAATGAGGGATTCACTAATAATTTACAAGATTTTATAATTAAGTGAATGCTTCACTAATATTTTACAACATTTTACAATTCATTGAAGGACGCACCAATATTTTACAATATTTTATATTTTAGTAGAATATTCCAAAAAAATGATATATACTTGTTGTAGTGTAGTAGACAATGACCATTGGTTACTAGTAGAAAGCAAAACAATAAATCACATGAAGATAAAGAACGTAGGAATAGAAGAAGTGAAATGATGTAGCAGAGAGGCAACAAAGTGTTACTTTATATTATATTCTCTTGAGAAGATAATCACAAAAGATACAATGATGCATATATATATATATTATGTAGAGATAGTCAAAATAATTTAAGTCAAAACAAATTTAGCCTATCTAACCTAGAATCTTGACTCGACTAGAGAGTTGATCAACTTTATAATATCAATTGTAGAATTGTTTGGGATGGTGAACTAAGTCGACCGGCCCCTCCAACATCTCCCCTACTCTTAATTCATTCCTTGTCACAAATGACAGGAAGAATTGGAGTCTTACAAAATTTGATACACCATAAATTAAAAAATGTAAATCCTAATAATGATATAAAAGTTCGTCGAGAAGGGTGGTTGGCTAATTAGAAGATCTAGTTTTTTGTGGTCAACTAGAACTTCTTGAGTTACATCTGCAAGATTTAAAATGAGAATTCCTCTTCTTTTCCCTTCCTTGGCTAACTGATTAGAACATTCAATTTCAAGTTCCTTAGTGTGATGTTGTTGTTCAGAAGCGAGACCAAATCCTAAAAGCTTGGCTAATAGATTGAATTTATGTCGTGGGGAAGATGATCGAGACGATTGTGCTATTGCAGGTGCTAGTGTTGAAGTCAAACAGAATGTTGTTTGATAAGTATTTGGTGCAAGAATTTGAATATCATCATCGAATATAGACCATTTCCATGCAAATATACTTTCATGGGCATCAAATGCTTTTAAATATTTCAAATATTGTACTTTGTCGGCTAGTGATATGTGTCGTGACAATTCTTGATCAACTAGTATTTGATGTTCTAATAGTTGCACCTTATTAATAATTGCATGAAAATAATCAATATAGTTGGACTTTATTAACAATTACATGAAAATAATCAATAACATTCAAAGATTCTACTTTTACTCCCTTCCCTTCTCTAAAACATTGTCTCTACTCCTATTGTAGTTGGGATTAATATTTTTCTCCTATAAAACCTAATTCTCATGGGCAGACATTGTTCGAGGTTGAGTTACTTGTTGGGAGTACAATTCTCAAATTAGAGATTATTGATTTTATGTTTGATTGCATGTGGGTGACAAATATATTAGGAAAATATTAAAAACATTGGGCTCTGTGATATAATGTTTTTTTTTAACTCTTCCTTTTCTGTGGAAAATTCTTGGTCGGCATTTTGAATTATAGTGGATGTTTTTTCATTCCCTTGAAGTATCAATTTATCTTGAAATTTATTTACTAAAGTGTTATAAACCCCAAACCCTAAACTCTAAACACTAAACCCTAAACACCAAACCCCAAACCCTAAACCCTTAAATCTAAGCATTTTATGATCTATTAAAAATAATTTTGTAACTTTTATTTAAGTGTTTATTAAAAGAATTTAATAAGATGTTATAAAACCTAAACCTTAAAACCTAAGCCCTAAACCCCAAACTATCAACCCTAATCATTAATTAACATTTTCAAAAGTCTTTTGTAACATTTTTTAAGTGTTTTTTAAAATCACTTAATAATGTTTTATAAACCATAAACCCTATGAACTAAACCCTAAAGCCTAAGCATTTTATAACATTTTTAAAAGCATTTTGTGACATTTATTTAATTGTTTATTAAAAAATTTACTAAATTGTTATAAACCTTAAACCATACACCCTAAAACCTAAACCCCAAAACCTAAACCATAAACCCTAAGAATTTTATAATAGTTTAAGAAGAATTTTGTAACTTTTATTTAAGTGTTTATTAAAAGGATTTAATAAAGTGTGCTAAACCTGAAACCATAAACACAAAACCCTAAACCATAAACCCTAAACCATAAACCCTAGACCATAACAATTTTATAAAATTTTAAAAATTGTTATGTAACTTTCGTTTAAGTGTTTATTAAAAGAATTTACTAAAATGTTGTAGACCCTAAACAATAAACCCCAAAACTAAACCCAAACTCCAAACCTTAAACCCTAAACCATAAACTCTAAACCATAAATCCCAAACCCTAAACCCTAAACCCTAATCATTTTATAACATTTTAAAAAGTATTTTGACACTTTTAGTTAAGTGTTTATTAAAATAATTTACTAAATTCTTATAAACCCTAAACCGTAAATCATAAACCCCAAACCCTAAACCCTAATCCCTAAACCTTCAACCCTAAACCCCAAACCATGATCATTAAACCCTAAACACTAAGAATTTTATAACATTGTAAAAAGTTCTTTGTAGTTTTTATTTAAGTGGTTATTAAAAGAATTTACTACGGTGCTATAAACCCTCAACCCTAAACTCCAAGCAATAATCCCTAAACCCTAAACCCTAAAATCTAAACCGTAAACCCTAAATTCTAAACACTAATAATTTTATATCATTTTAAAAAACATATTATGACTTCTATTTAAGTGTTTATTAAAATCATTTACTAAATTGCTATAAACCCTAAACCCTAAACTCTAAACTCCAAACCCCAAACCATAAACCCTAAACTCTAAACCCTAAGAATTTTATAACATCTTAAAATAAATTCAAACTTTTATTCAAGTGTTTATTAAGAGGATTTCCTAAATTCTTATGAACACTACACTCTTAACCCTGAACCCTAAGCAATTCATAACATTTTAAAAGCGTTTTTAACTTTTATTTAAGTGTTTACTATAAGAATTTACTAAAGTCTTATAAACCCTAAACCTTAAGCATTTTATAGCATTCTAAAAAGAGTTTTGTAACTTTTACTTAAGTTTTTATGATATTAATATACTAAGGTGTTATAAACCCTATCACATAAAAACTAAGCCCTAAACTATAAACCCTAAACCGGAAAACCTAAACCCTAAACTCTAAATCATAAACATTTTATAACATTTCAAAAAGCGTTTTGTAAATTTTATTTAAGTGTTTATTAAAAAATTTACTAAAGTGTTACAAACCCTAAACCCTAAACCCTAAACCCTAAACCCCAAACCGGCCTAAACCCTATACCTTATACCCTAAAACCTAAACACAACATTTCATAACATTTTAAAATGTGTTTTGTAACTTTTTTTAGGTGTTTATTAAAAGAATTTACTAAAGTGTTATAAACTTTAAACCCTAACACTTAAGACCTAAACCCCAATTAGTTTATATCATTTTAAAGAGTGTTTTGTAAATTTTATTTAAGTGCTTATTAAAAGAATTTACTAAATTGTTATAAACCCTAAATTCTAATCCCTAAACCCCAAACCCTAATCCCTAAACCATGAAACCTAAGAATTTTATCAGTGTTATAATAATAGAAGACCACACCTAGGTATGTCAGTGTAGGATGGAGAAAACCCTAAACCCTAAACCCTTGTTTTTCCACCCTTATTCATAAACGTTTTTCCTTTTATTTACTTTTCTTCAGAGCTCCACGAGGCTCCATGGGATGAATTCATTAAGTGTAATATGTAGCAGTTGATACCCACTTAACATGGGTGGTTAATCCCTGCACCCTAAACCCTTAACCCTAAACCCCAAACCCTAAACCATAAACCCTAAACCCCAAATCCTAAGCACTAAACCCTAAGAATTTTATAACATTTTAAAAAGTGTTTTGTAGCTTTTATTTAAGTGTTTATTAAAAAAATTACTAAGGTGTTATAAACCCAAAATCATGAACCTAAACCAAAAATATTAAAAATTAAAACCTAAGAATTTTATAAAGTGTTATAAAACCTAAACCCTAAACCCTTAACCCGAAACCCTAAATTCTAAACCCTAAAACCTAAACCCTAAGCATTTTCTAACAATTTTAAAAATGTTTTGTAACTTTTATTTAAGTGTTTACTAAAAATATTTACTAAAGTTCTATAGACGGTAAACCCTAAACTGTAATCCATAAACCCTTAACGCAAAACCTTAAACTGTAAGCCCTAAACCCTACGTATTTTATAACATTTGAAAAAGTGTTTTGTAACTTTTATTTAAATGTTTATTAAAATCATTTATTAAAGTGTTATAATCCCTAAACTCTAAACTCTAAACATTAAACCCTAGACTTAAAACCCTAAACCCTCAACATTTTATAGCATTTTCAATATGGTTTTGTAACTTTTATCTAATTTTTCATTAAAAGAATTTACTAAAGTGTTATAAACCATAAACCCTAAACCCTAAGAGTTTTATAAACCTTAAACACTCTACCCTAAACCCTAAACCCAAACGCTAAACCCTACACCATAAACCCCAAACCCTAACCCTAAACCCTAAACTATAAATGCTAAGAATTTTATAACATTTTAAAAGGCACTTTGTAAATTTTATTTAAGTGTTTACTAAAAGATTTTACAGAAGTGTTATAAACCCTAAATTCAAAACCCTAAAACCTATACCCTAAACCCCAAACAATAAACCTCAAACCCTTAACTCTGAACCATAAACATTAAGCATTTTATAACATTTTGAAAAGTAGTTTGTAACTATTATTCAAGTGTTTATTAAAAGAATTTACTCAATTGTTATAAACTCCAAACCATAAACTCTATACTTGAAACCCCAAACCCTAAATCCTAAAGCATAAACCGTAAATCCTAAGAATTTTATAACATTTTGAAAATAATTTTGTAACTTTTATTTAAGTGTTTATTAAAAGCATTTACTAAAGCGCTATAAACCCTAAAACCTAAACCCTAAACCCTAAACCTAAAACCCAAAATCAAAACCAAAAACCCTAAAACCTACACCCTAATAATTTTATAAAATTTTAACAAGAGTTTTGTAACTTTTTTAAAGTGTTTATTGAAAGAATTTAGTAAAGTTTCCCTCAAACCTAAACCCTAAGCATTTTATATCTTTTTAGCAAGTGTTTTGTAACTTTTTCCTAAGTGTTTATTAAAAGGATTGACTAAAGTTTTATAAATCCTTAACCCTAAGCTCTAAACCCTAAGCATTTTATAACATTCTAAACCCTAAACCTAATTCTAAGCATTCAATGACATTTCAAAAAGCTTTTTGTAAATTTTTTTGAAGTTTTTATGAAAAGCATTTACTAAAATGTTATAAGCCCTAAATCTCAAACTGTAACCATTTTATAACATTTTAAATCCAAAACCATAAACCCTAAAGCCTAAACTCTAAACCCTAAGTATTTTATAACATTTTAACAAACATTTTCTTACCTTTTTTTAAGTGTTTAGTAAAAGGATTTACTAAAGCGTTATAAATCATAAACTCTAAAACATGAGCATTTTATATAATTTTAAATCCTAAACCCTAGAGCCTAAGCATTTTATAACATTTTAACAATCTTTTTGTATCTTTTTTTAATGTTCTTATTAAAATAATTTATCCAAATGTTATAAATCCCAAACAAAAACCATAAACCCTATCCCCAAACACTAAGAATTTTATAACGTTTCAAAATACATTTTTGTAAATTTTTTAAGTTTTTATTAAAAGCAGTTAATAAAGTGTTATAACCTTAAACGCTAAACCCAAAGCATTTTATGACACTTTAACAAGATTTTTCTAACTTTTATTTAATTTTTTATGAAAATAAGCTACTGAAGTGTTATAAACAGTAAACCCTAAACTCTAAATGCTAAACCCTAATCCCCAAACCCCAAACCCTAAACCCTAAAACCTAGGCTTTTTATGATCTATTAAAAATAGTTTTGTAAGTTTTATTTAAGTTTTTATTAAAAGAATTTACCAAGGTGTTATAAAACCTAAACCTTAAACCCTACACACTAAACCCTAAACCGTACACAATAAACCCTAAACCGCAAACCGCAAACCCTAAAATCTAAACCCTAATCATTTAATAAAATTTGAAAAAGTGTTTTGTAACCCTTTTTAAGTGTTGGCCCACGGGGCTTTGGATTGAAGGTGAATGGGTGCATTGTTAAAGCACTCCTTGCGATAGGTCACCAGTTCAAATCCCCCGTGGGTACTTAGGTTAGTCTTAACGTAGAAAAGAAAAAACCCTTTTAAGTGTTTATTAAAAGCACTTAATAATTTTTTATAAAACTTAAACCCTAAACCCTAACCCTTAACCCCAAACCCTAAACCCTAAACCCTAAACCCTAAACCCCAAACCCAAAACTCCAAACCCGAAACCCCAAACCCGAAACCCTAAACCCTAAACCCCAAACCCTAAACACCAAACCCTAAACAATAAACCCTAAACCCTAAACCCAAAACCCTAAACTCTAAACCCTAATCATTTAATAACATTTTAGAACTTGTTTTGTAACATTTTTTAAGTGTTTATTAAAAGAACTTAATAAATTTTTATAAACTTTAAACACCAAACCCTAACCACTAAACCCTAAACAATAAACCCTAAACCCTATAAACTAAACCCTAAACCCGTAGGCATTTTATAACATTTTAAAAATATTTTTGTAAGTTTTATTTAAGTGCATATTAAAATAATTTACTAAATTGTTATAAAACTTAAACCATATACCCTAAAACCTAAACCCCAAAAACCTCAACCTTAAACCGTAATCCCCAAGCCCTAAACCATAAACCCTAAGAATTTCATAATAGTTTAAGAAGAATTGTGTAACCTTTACTCAAGTGTTTATTAAAAGTACTTATTAAAGTGTTATAAACCCTAAACCATAAAAACAAAAACATAAACCCTAAACCACAAAGCATAAACCCTAAACCCTAAACTATGGGCCCGAAACCCTAACAATTTTATAACATTTTAAAAATTGTTTTGTAACTTTTATTTAAGTTTTTATTAAAAGAATTTACCAAAATGTTGTAGACCCTAAACAATTAAGCCTAAACCTAAACCCAAAATCCCAAACCTTAAACCCTAAACCCTAAATCCCAAACCGTGAACCCTAAAACCTAATCATTTTAGAACATTATAAAAATTATTTTGAAATTTTTTCAAAGTGTTTATTAAAATAATTTAATAAATTCTTATAAACCCTAAACCCTCGACACTAAACCCCAAACCCTAAACCCTAAACCATAAACCCTAAATCCTAAAGCTTAAACCCTAAAGCCCAAATCGTGAACATTAAAATCTAAACCCTAAGCATATAAGATTTTAAAAAGCATATTGTAATTTTTGTTTAAGTGTTTATTAAAAGGATTTAATAAAGTGTTATAAAACCTGAATCCTAAAATGTAAACCAGAAACCCTATACCCTAAACCCTGAACCCTAAACCCTAAATGCTAAACGCTAAACACTAATAATTTTATAACATTTTAAAAAACATATTTTAACTTCTATTTAAGTGTTTATTAAAATCATTTACTAAAGTGTTATAAATTCTAAACCTTAAACTCTAAACACCAAACCCCAAACCATAAACCCCAAACCCTACACTCTAAGCATTTTATAACATCCTAAAAAAATTTCTAACTTTTGTTTAAGTGTTTGTTAAACCCTACACTCTAAGCATTTTATAACATCCTAAAAAAATTTCTAACTTTTGTTTAAGTGTTTGTTAAGAGGATTTACTAAATTCTTATAAACCCTATACTCTTAACCCTAAACCCTAAGTAATTTATAACATTTTAACAAGTGTATTTTAAATTTTTATTATAAGAATTTACTGAAGTGTTATAAACCCTAAGCAATAATAATTTTATACCATTATGAAAAGACTTTGGTAACTTTTACATAAGTTTTTATCAAAATAATTTACTATGCTGTTATAAACCGTAAACCATGAAAGCTAAACCCTAAACTATAAATCATAAACCGATAAACACTAAACCCTAAGCCTTTCATAGCATTTCAAAAAGTGTTTTGTAAATTTTTTTTAAGTGTTTATTAAAACAATTTACTAAAGTGTAATAAACCTTAAACCCTAAATCCTAAACCCCAAATCCTAAAACCTAATCCCTAGCCATTTCGTAAAATTTTAAAAAGTGTTTTGTAACTTATTTTATGTGTTTATTAAAAGAATTTACTAAAGTCTTATAAACTTTAAACCCTAATCCCTAAAACCTAAACCATGAAACCTAAACCCTAATTAATTTATAATATTTTAAAGAGTGTTATGCAACTTTAATTTAAGTGTAACTTTTATTTTGTAAACCTTAAACCATAAATCTAAAACCCTAAACCCTAAACCCTCAAACACTAAAACCTAAACCCTAATAATTTTAGGACATATTGAAAAGCATTTTAGACATTTATTTAAGTGTTTATTAAAATAATTTACCACTGTTATAAATCCTAAACCCTAAACCCTAATGCTATTTTTTTTAATATTTTAAAAAGCATTTTGTAACTTTAGCATTATAAATCATAAACCACAAACGCTAAAACCTAAAACCTGAAACCCTAAATCCCAAACTGTAAACACCAAATGATAAATGCTAAACACTAAGAATTTTACAATATTTCAGAATGTTTTCTATAACTTTTAATTAAGTGTTTATTAAAAGAATTTACCAAAGTGTTATAAAACCTACACCCCAAACCCCAAACCCTATATCCTAATGCTTAAAGCCTTAAGGATAAACCCTAAAATCATTTACTAGGGTCTCATAAACCCTAAACGTTAAAGCCTAAAGCTTGAAAGCATTTACTAAGGTCTTATAAACTCTAAACCCTAAACCGCAAAACCTAAACACTGAGACCTAAACCCCAAACCCTAAAACATAAGGATTTTATAACATTTTAAAAAGTGTTTTGTGAATTTTATGTAAGTGTTTACTAAAACCATTTACAAAAGTTCTATAAACCCTAAACCCCTAATCCATAAACCCCTAACCTTAATCCCCAAACCCTAAACCCTAAAAAAAACTAAACCCTAAAAACCCTAAAAAAACCATAAACAATAAAAAACCCTAAACCCTCAAAACCATAAACCATAAACCCTAATACCCACACCCCCAAACTAAACCCTAAACCATAAGAACTTTATAAAATTTTAAACCCCAAACCCTAAATCCTAAGTATTTTATAACATTTTAAGAAGTGTTCGTAAATTTTCTTTTGAAGTGTTTATTTAAAGAATTTACTAAATTGTTATAAACCCTAAATCCTAAGCATTTTATTAGAATTTAGCAAGTTTTTTGTAACATTTTAAAACGTGAACATTTTATAACATTTTAATAAGCGTTTTGTAAACCCTACACATACACCCTAAGAATTTGATAAAATTTTCACAAGAGTTTTGTGACTTTTTTTAAAGTGTTTATTAAAATAATTTACTAAAGTTCACCTCAAACCTAAGCCCTAAGAATTTTATAATTTTTTAGCAAGTGTTTTGTAACTTTTTTCTGAGTGTCTACTAAAAGGATTTACTAAAGTTTTATAAACCCTAAACCCTAAACTCTAAACCCTGAGTAATTTATAACATTTTCACAAGCGTTTTCTTACTTTTTCAAAGCATTTTTTAAAAGCATTTACTAAATTTTTATAAACCCTAAACACTAAACCATGTGCATTTTATAGAATTTTAAATCCTAAACCCTAAAGCCTAAGCATTTTATAACATTTTAACAAGCATTTTGTAACTTTTTTTTATGTTCTTATTAAAAGAATTTCTGAAAGTGTTATAAATCCCAAACCCTCAACCATAAACCCTATCCCTAAACACTAGGAATTTTATAACATTTTAAAATACATTTTTGTAACTTTTTAACGTGTTTATCAAAAGCATTTAATAAAGTGTTATAACCATAAACCCTGAACTCTAAGCATTTTATAACGTTTTAACAAGCATTTTGTAACTTTTATTTAAGTCTTTATTAAATTAATTTACTAAAGTGTTATAAACCCTGAACTTGAACCATAAACACTAAACCGTAAACCCCAAACCCTAAACCCTAAACAATAAACCTTGTAAACTAAACACTAAACCATAGGCATTTTATAACATTCTTAAAAGCATTTTGTAACTTTTAGTTAAGTGTTTATTAACGGAATTTACTAAATTGTTGTAAATATTAAACCATACACCCTAAAACCTAAACCCCAAAACCTAAACCCCAAGCCCTAAATCCTAAGCCATAAACCCTATGAATTTTATAACAATTTAGGAAGAATTTTGTAACTTTGATTTAAGTGTTTATTAAAAGAATTTACTCAAGTGTTATAAACCCTAAAACATAAACACAAAACCCTAAATCCTAAACACAAAAACATAAACCCTAAACCCCAAAACCTAAACCCTAAACCCTAGGAAAGTTAGAAGTGATGTCTTTCCTATAAATTAATCTGCATGCAATCCGACACACGTATTAGAGAAAAATAGTATATTTTTAATAAAATATAATGAAAACTATCAATTTCTTTTATAAATAGAAATAATAATATTTTACATTATATATTTAAAAAATGAAAACAAATACGAATTTACCTTCGGAAATGTATATTTTTAATAAGATATAACGAAAATTATCTATTTCTTTTTATGTAAAAATAATGATCTTTTCTATCACTTATTTAAAATAATGAAAACAAATACGGATTTACCTTCCTTCACTCTTTTTCTAAAGATATAAGCTATTCCTAAAAACAAAGTCTGCCCTACAAGAAAAATAATGCACATAAAATGGTATTATTAACATAATATAAGATAAGAGTTTTATTTTAATTTTTTCATAATCCAAAAAATAATAAACACAATTTAAATAAAAATAGATTTTATGAATCATGATTATATATATGGTAATTAAATATATAATTAAATTTGATTTTTAAAAGGTGGGATAGGTTTTTCCACTCAATGAAAAGTAAAATAAAAAGTATTTCATTTCATTTTATATGTTTAACTATCTCTGGAAAAAAAACCAGTACGAATGGTAGAGGGCCATAAGTGACTACCTAAGACCGGATCCAGACTTGATGGGGCGTTGAATCCTCAAAGAAGGTTGGAAATGATACAGGAGGATTGAAGCGAAGCTAAAGAGGGCTGCATAACAGAGAATTCTCAATTGACTCGAAAGAGCTGAGCTGAGGTTGATTATTATTAATTTTTAAAACAAACCAATGATAAGAGAGCTGTATGAATATTTTGAAAATGTATTCATTATTAATTTGAAAATTTAATAAACCGGTGAGAAGGAAGGGTAAGGAAGTTGGTTGAGGTTGAGGTTGAGCCATTAAATTCATTGGTGTGTTTAATTGATAGGTTAAAATTGTTTCACGGTAGAGTCTTTTTTATTTAGTTATGGGTAAAAATTTTAAGGCTTAAAAACCATGGGTTAAAGTAGCACATTAAAACACAATGTACCAACGGTACCGGGCCTCGCTAATATTGGACTTCACGGGACCGGACTTGATAGGGCGTTGAATCCCCGAAGAAGGCGAATGCGAAAGCTGTAATGTAATGTAACTAATTCAACTAATTCCCGAGGATGGAAGCGAAAGGGATATATATATATATATATATAA
>APFE030953231.1:2639-27212 GCA_000404065.3 Pinus taeda | reverse complement strand
ATTTATAAAATATGGTGCAAAAATTGATGCAAAGTTTGCACCAAGTTTTTCACCAAGTTTTACACCAAGTTTAGCACTACGTATTGCAATAGGTTTTGCATCAGGTTTTACACCAGGTTTTACGCCAAGTTTTATGCCAAGTTTTGTGTCATCCTTTGCACCATGTTTTGCATCAAGTTTGGCACCTAATTTTGTTTCACCAACGTTTGTATCATTTATTGCATCCACTTTTTGTGCCTACACTTGCATCAACTTTTTCATCATCTCTTGCATCTTCTTTTGCATCATTTTTTAAATTATTTTTTGCATCCATTTTTACATCATTTTTTGCATCCCCTTTGTGTCAAGATTTGCATCAGGTTTTGTATCACATATTGTATCTACTTTTGCATCTAATTTTGTTGCATCAACTTTTGCATCATATTTTTCATCCATTGTTGCACCCATGTTTACATCTCCCTTTTTGCATCTTATTTTTCATCTTCATTTGCTTCTTTTTTTGCATCTATCATTACATCCACTTTTGTTGTGACACTATTTGTACCATGTTTTGTACCTACTGTTGTACCCATGTTTGCTTCCAATTTTGTGTCCATCTTCGCATCCACTTTTGCATCAAAATATTGCATCTATTTTTGCATCCACTTTTGTGCTGGGTTTTGCATCTCATTCTGTATCATCTTTTGCATCTACTTCCATTGCATCCATATTTTTCATCCAATTTTGTTTCTTCTTTTGCACGCATGTTTGTATCCACTTTTTCATCCCTTATTGCATCTTGTCTTGCATCCAAGTTGCATATATTTTTTGTGTTTTTTATATTTCATCCACTTTTGTTGTGCCATATCTTGTGCCTATGATTGAAACCCACATTTTCTTCCAATTTTGCATCCACATTTGCATCGTCTTTTGTGTCCAAGTTTGCATCAAATATTTTTTCTTTTTTTTGCATCCCATTTTGCGTCTACTTTTACCTCCACTTCTGATGTGTCCAATTTTGAATCTAATTTTGTGTGCACTATTGCACCCATGTTTGGTCCATTTTTACATCCATTTTTTAATCCAATTTTTCCTCCTTTTTGCATCCAAGTTTGTGTCTTTTTTTTTGTTCATTATTGTATCCACATTTATTTCACAACAATTCATACTAAGTTTTATGCCTACTATTACACCCATGTTTTCTTCCACTTTTTCATCCATGTTTGCATCCTATTTTGTGTCCAAGTTTGCATCAACTATTGTATCTACTTTTTCATCCACTTTTGTGTCAATTTTTTTGTCTTGTTTTGCATCTACTTATGTTGTGTCCACTCTTCATCCAATTTTACGTCTATTGTTGCCACCATTTTATTTTTTTTTAACTTTTTCATCCATTTTCCAACTCTCATATATTTTTTGCATTGATGATATTTCTTATGACATTAACAATTATGAACAACTGATGACAATGTCAATAATTATGACGATGATGATAATGAAGATGATGATGATGACATGAATTGTTATTATTATGATAATCAAAATGATGATAAAGATGATGGGAGTTACAATGACAATGATGATGGAGATGCTAATGACCTTGGAAAATCTTCCCAATTTTTAAATGTTGTCATGGTCATAATCATAATCATTATCTTTAGAGTCATCTTCGAATTCATCATCATTTGATCATCATTATCATTATTTTCATCTTGTTATCATCAATAATAATAATGGCATGAATGATGATTATGATGTTCATGACGAAGTTGACAACAATGATGATAGAAATTACATTAATTATGATGATGGGGATGATGAAAATTATAATGATGATGATAATGGTAGTGGTGATGATGATCATCGATCATCTCTAAAAAATAAGGTTGTCATTTCTCTTGCATATATCATGTGTTCTAACAACCCTTTTTGAGCACTCATAATATTTTTTGGGTTGATGATATTTCTTACGACACCTATAATTATGGAAAATTGATGACAATGTCCATAATCATGATGATGATGATAATGACATGAATGGTGATTATGATGATAATGCAATGATGAGATTGATGGTGGTGATGATGATGATAATGAAGATGATGACACTCCCTCTAAACTAAGGAGATACTCATAATGAGACAAAAAAGTACTCTCAAGTTGAAATATTCATATAAAAAGGGATCTGGATTGATAAGCATCAACAATGATTTAAATCATCATAGCCAACATTTTCAAAATAGAAAGGCCTTGAATAACAAGTTATATATCTCCATTAGATCATAGCACAATGTTGGGAGGCATAAATTTGGACACCACTACCTCTTTAGGCACTTACCGCACTAGGATGTTCATCAGGCAAGTCCTCACGTGATTATTTCCTAATCCACTGTCATAATATTTGACACCAAGAAATGTCAATCCTCATGACTATTCTTCTCTTGGATTAATGTACTTGACTTATGGTGGTTATTCCTAGTCAAAGCACAAATTCTCATTTGTATGATGCCTTTATGATTAAGCATTCATAGATTTGTGGCAAAATATTTCCCCTTTTTGTCATTTGTGATGAAAGAAAATCAAAAAGTGAAAGCCAATTTTTTTTTTTTTTTTTTCACTACTAGTTCATGAATACCCATGGTCAGTGGGTCTGCTACGTCCAGGATCGAACAATGCTAGGGTGGACCCCACCCGAAGGGGGTCACACCCCTCGGCCTATTTACTGACTTGACCCCAAGAGCTTTCGGGTTTCAACCCTATGACCTTCCATTGGCGAGGCCCCGGCTTGACCGATTGAGCTAACCCTTGGGGCTAAAAGCCAAAATCATTAAATATACACTATAATGATTTATCTAAGTCTAAAATCTAAGGTTAAAGTGAAAATTTATGTAAATATTATATCTATGAGCTGTCCAAAACTTATGAAAACCTTATTCCCTAAGTCCTATATATAAGAAAAATCAAAAGAAAGAAAAATAAGGCCCAATGAATGGTAACTCATGTATTCACACCCTCTTTGGAAAACATATGAATATATACACTCATAGTCACACTTGATCACATGTTTGTGATGGTTAAATCATGAAGTCCTCTTTTCCCCTTTCATTTTCACTTCATCATTTAAGCACCTAATTGAGGATCTAAGGAATTTTTCTTGCCTAAGGGTTTCATGTCTACACTTGGTTTACTTATGTTACACTACATTCAATCATGTGACGGAGTGAAATACTTAAGTTTGTGGAGTTATTAGAATAGTGTATTAAGTTAGTCACCACACACACATGTATTACATGTCATTGATCCACATGTGTGGGTTGGAGACTCATTTCTTGACAAATTTAATGGATACTACTTTAGGGCCTTGATGGTATATCTTACAAAATATCTTGGTAAACATTGTGATTCATCCTTTTTGTTCCTCGAGACACTTGACAATATTGAAGTCACTCCCAATAATCCACAGATATGGGGAGTATAAATTACTTGTGTTGGAAATAGAATTGAGAAATAGAGGTTTTCGATTTGCGATATTGGATTCATAGACATTGGATACATGGTAGTAATCCTCTATGTCAATTAACTAAAAGTATATTGTCATAATGCAAAAAGAGGTAAACATATTGGTAACCTTGATGTCTTGAACATTCCAAATAATAGCCATTCCACCCAAGTATATCTAATCGTCAATCACTACTACTTGGAAATTCCTACCCCATTTTCTAATTGTATGAGGTAGAACCTCACTTAATATTTTTATTTCTTATATCAACATTATTGATGGGTGCTTTGCGTACCATTTTTCTTTTAGGAGTATTTGTTTCATTTACTATTGAGGTCCCTCATGTTCCATGAGACTATTTTCATGGAGGATTTACATAGAAAGGAAGTATAATGTGACTAAAAAAACATGTTCCAAGATTTAATTTATTGGACAATGCCACTTCATGACTCCTATATTTCCTTAACCTGGGACTAAATGGTGAACTTGATAGCCTTAAGGGAAATTAACCAATGAAAATCTCAAAAAGAGGTGACTTTTGACTTTATCACATACAAGTTAATATACTAAAAAAAACATCCATAAAATTTTTGTCAATCAATAAATCTTTAAAAAAAATATCCAAAACAATTTCATCAAGTAGTGAAACATTACATTATAGCTTACAATCTATAAACCTTTTGGTAAATTTTTGTTAAACCATGTTCAAAACCAACATATTTAATATTAATATTTAACAATAATATGGAAAATAACACATTTTCATAAATTAAATAACATGTTATAAATCCTAAGAAATGTCACTAACATAAAACTAAAAAACACACAACTAATGGGAGTGGCCACTCAAGGCCACCATAAGACAATTAATCTATTAAGACAAGGAGTAATGGGAAAAGAAATCTACAAAGGTCAAAGGCAAAGCTATTTTAACTTTATTGTTTTATTAGGTGCAATGAACATCTCAAGATATAATGAAGAGAAGAATTAATTTTATTGCATTAAGAAAACCCAAGCACATTCTATAACTTAGCAAGGAAGAAATGTATAATACCCATCTCAGCAACAAAACACATGCATTAAGTTACTTTTTTATATATAATTTAAAATTATATCGTAAAATCACAAATTTAGCATGAATGGATGTTTAAAAGCCATTTTTATAAAAAGAAAATATAATTTTTGTTATGAAAAAAAAAACAGAAACTAAATATATTCTTTTAGAAAATAAAAAAATACTAAACTGAATATATATTAAAAAAAAACTAAACTTAAGCAAATACTTTTTTTCCTTCATTTAAAATATTTTTTTGAATTCTTTTAAACACTTCCCTCCATTCTAAGAAGCAAAAATAATAATAGAAATAAGGACGGACCAAAAATATTCCTTTCCTTGGTACGTGTTTCCCACCATTCATTCCACTCACTCGAGTTATTTCATAAAATAGAGATAAGTGTTATTTCGCACTCTTCTGGCAAAGACTATTGAGATTCTCTTATGCTATATCTATTCCTTGATGGAGTCCTTGATATATTGATCAAGTTTTGATTCCTTGGAGATTAATTAGAGCAAAGAAAATATGACTACTCTTAATTCCTAGTTCAATGCCTCTAATGGTGGACACAAGGCAAGGGACGGGTTGCTTTCGTGGTCATAACTCCAAGTTCATTGTCTCTAATGGTGGACGAGGCAAGGGAGGGGGTTGTGGTCATGGTCGTGGTCGTGGAGTTTTCTATTTTACATTATATTTACGGAGTTCAAAGAAATTTGAATGGAATCATTGTCGTCACTAGGTATAATGGATTAAGTGTGATAATGGATAAAATGAAGTAATTATTTATGAGCATTTGTTCTTGAATGAACATTAGGATCCATCTTATTATAGAGAAAAACATGCATTAAAAACAACTCAATATTTCATGTGACATTCATATTGTATGCAGCTTATTTTTCATTAAAAACAATTACTTTTTCATGTGACATTCTTTTTTGTTAAATTTTTTTCTATTTCTAATCTGAATTACAATTGTAATTTGAAATAAAGCTTCCAGTAAATATTAATTTACCAGTTCTGCATGGAAATCATAAGAAACATTCACAATGTAATATGACGAACAAATGGATACCTACTTCATATGGATTAAAAAATGCTTCTACTACTTAATGTGAATTACAAGTGTAATCTTAGTTGGATCTCCAACATATCTTAAGCAATATTTTCATTTTATTTTTAGTACTATTAAATGTTATTATGTCCTACCTCATTTTGTTGTTAGCATTGTAATAAAAATATGCATTTTTCTATAGAATTAGTACTAACATGTAATATTGTTTTTCTTTTCCAGAACGCTATAGGTAATGACCACAAAGATGATGATATAGACTATGTTTAGATTACATCATATATTAGAGATGATGATTATGATGAGGATGGCGATGGTATTGGTGATGATTATGTAGATGATATTATCAGGATGGTCAGGATTATGATCATGGAAATGATCATGAGGATGAGCTTAGCTATGATTTTCATGGTGCTAGCTAGCCATGCGTTATTTTTTTATATTTAGTTGGATGTCTTAATATGGTAATCATACATTTGAATTTTAGTTTATTTGAATAATGATGATGATGTTATCGGTACTATCTTGTTACCTTGTGAATATGTTGAAAATTGTTTACAATTTTTTTATGAAGAATTATTGTGTATGATGAGATTCCTATTTTTTTATGGATGTTGTGAATTTACCTTAGCATAATGATATCTATGAAACATTTATATTTGGTAATCGTAAATTGACTTTTAGTTGATTTGATTAAATATAATGATGATATTATCATTTTTATCATGTTCTTTTATGTATATATTGAAAATTATCAACATTATTTTGATGGAGAATTATTGTGTATGATGATATTACTATCTTTTGATGGATGATGTGATTTACCTTAGAATAATGGTGTTCATGAAATATTTTGATATGATAATCACACATTTGAATCTTAGTTGATTTGATTAAAGATGACGAGGATATTATTAGTATTATCTTGTTACTATGTATATGTGTTGAAACTTGTCAATGCTTTTTTATGAAGAATGATTATGTATGATAACATTACTATTTTTGGATGTAATGTTGTGAATTTACCTTGGAATAATGATATCTGTGATAAATGTTTATTTAGTAGTAATATATGTATATTGAAATTTATCAATGATTTTTTGATGGAGAATTGTTATATATGAGGATACTGTTATATGTTTTTATGAATGTTGTCAATTACCCTTAAATTTGTTTACAAATACAAAGTTATGAATTTGAATTGTGATATATTCTTAAATGTGTTGTACATGAAAATACCTATTCATCATCTTGGAGGAGAATACTATGTTATTGGTTGAAATACCCCTTTCTCCTAAACTATATAAGCCTACAATACAAGTTATGTACCATGAGGACCATGGTATACTAGTCTATAACAAGTTGTCTCCTTCATCTAACTTTTCTTACCAAAATAATAACCACCTAAGAAAAAATAAGAAACTAATAAAATAATGTCATGTAGACAATTTTTTAATATATCATTTTTATTATTCTTCTACCGAAATTACCCAGATAAATGTCACATTTATCAAAATAACTATATATGTATTTTATATTTAAATTAATATATTAGCACAACATTTAATAAAATTTAAATTAAAAAAGCAAATTCAAAATTTAAAGGAAATTTAATTTTAAATTTAAATTACCCAAATAAACATCACTTTTATGAAAAATAACCATTTACATGTATTTTATATTGAAATTAATTTATTAACACAAGATTTAAGAAAAATTAATTTAAAAGGAAAATTTAAAATATAAATTTAAGATACTCAAGTAAATGCACTTTTATCAAAATAACCATATATTTATATTTTATATTTAAATTAATTTATCAATAGAAGATTTAATAAAATTTAAATTAAGAAAGTAAATTTAAAATTTAAATTAAATTTAGGATTTAGGATTTTATATTTAAATTTTTTTATTTAACACGCCATGATGTACCTTCATTAAAAATATTCTAGATATTCTAACTTTTATAGATTAAGATATTAATTTTATTTTTAATATTTAATATAATTTTGGGTCACTTGGGCAGATAAATTAGGTAAGTTATATTATTAAAAAAAAATCGCATCTGCATAGTCACACCTTATGTTTTTTTTAATTTTTAAAGGATTTTGATTGGCTTACACATTATGACATGGAAATTCAATGTTAAAATCTTAAAATGCAAATTCCTCTAATGCAAAGAAAAAAGCTCGAGTTAACTAGAACTTGACACTCTTGTTCACTTTCGGAAACTCATATGGTGGAATGTGATCTCTTTATCTGCATCTTTAGATTTTTCCTAAAAAATAAAAGCATACAAAAGTGGGAAAGAGCCATAAAACATGGGGAAGCTTTTTCCTAAGTAGAAAAGCATATAAAAAGTGGATAATGCCATTTTTATATGAGGAAACATTATTCACCCAAAAGCTTTTACCAAAATTGAAATAATGAGGAATTTGGGAAATCTTCATAGCCTTCACTTTCCTATATATTGGAGGCTTGGCCATTGAGGAAATGATGGGAATTCATGTATTGTCATGCTGCTGAAATCTATATTGAGAGGGAGAGTTTTGGAGCTAGGAGTTGTTCAATCTTTACTTATCCTATTTAACTAATGAATGTATGGGATTTTGGTTTATATTTATTTATTCAGTAATATTTATATGTTTATGATAGTTTCAATTATCAAGATATTATGTCGTGAAGTTTTGTTTGTTCTCTCTCTTGTGTGTAGGACCAAGATTTGGAGCTATCTAGGAGCACTTCCCAACTACACTAAAAACTCCAACAAGACCTACATGCGAGGACTCACATGAATTCATTCTTCTTTTCTTAATCTATACTCTACATCTTGATCTACTAAGAATCCTGAGCCCTAGAACAACCTTTCTCTTAATCAGTCTATCTTAGGTTTCTAGGATAAACTGAGAGGGTTTTATATTCATCTAATTGTGCATTAAATCCTACAGAAAAATGATATGTAGAAACTATAATCTATTTCACTATGTAAAAAATTAGTAAAATGGAAGTAAAAGTAAAACTCTAAACAAGAAGCCAAAAGTGGTTGTAACCATCGATGCAAAATTGGGAGTAGAATTGGATGTTAAACTAGCCATTAAAACAAGATGCAAACAATGAAACAAAAAGGGTTTTAAAGTAGAATTAAAAAAGGTTGTAAAACTAGATAGAAAGAAGGGAACAAAATAGGGCATACAAAAAAATACCAAATTGGGTGCAAACAAGGATGTAAAAATGGAGACCAAAATGATGATGCAAATAATGGTGTAAAATTAGGATGAAAAATTGGGTGCAAAAAGGATGTAAGAAAAGTCAAAACAAGAAGAAAAATGGGACTAAAAAAGGGTGAAACTAAGGATGCCAAAAATGATGCATAACTAGATGAAAATTTAGACTAAAATGTAGGTGCAAAGTGAGATGGAAATGTCAACACAAAATGTGGCATAAAAAAGGATGCAAATTTGGATGCCAAAAAGGATGCAAAATTAGACATCAAAAAGGATGCAAAATTGGACATAAAAAATGGTGAAAATTTGGACATAAAAGTAGAAACAATGGTGTGAAAATGGGCATAAAATGGCTCAAATTTGGATGCAACATTGGATGCAAAATGAGGTGCAACAAATGATTCAAAACTTGGTGCAAAAACAAATGCAAACGTAGATGAAAAAAATGGCTCAAAATTGAACATAACATTAGACACAAAATGGGATTCAAAAGTTGACGCAACACATGGTACAACATAGGGTGAAAATTTAGATGCTCAAAAGGATGTTAAATTGGATGCAAGAAATGTTGTTAAAAATGATGTTAAATTGGATGCAACAAATGATGCAAAATTAGGTGCAAAATAAGATGCAAAAAAGGGAGACAAATGAAACGAAAAAGTGGATGGAAAAATGGTGCAAAAATGGATGAAAATTTTGGCACTAAATCAGATTCAACGTATGGTGCAAAATTAGATGCAAAAAATGGTGGAAAAAAAGGCAGAAAATTTGATGCAAAAATAGATGTAAAAATAAGTACAAAATTAGAAGCAAAAAATGGCATAAGACTAGATGCAAAAACTGGCACAAATTCGATGCAAAAAAGGCACTAAATCAGATGCAAAAGATGGTGTAAAACTCGATGTAAATTACGACACAAAAATAGAAGCAAAGAATGGCACAAAACAGGAAGCAAAAAATGATGCAAAAATAGATACAAAAAATGGCACAAAACTAGAAGCAAAACTTGTTGTAAAACCAAATGCAAATCTTGGTGCAAAATATGATGCAAAATTTGGTGTAAAAAAAGATGCAAAATTTGGTGCAAAAAGGGATGCTTTAAAAATTGTACAATAGAGCCAGATTTAGCGCCAAGCTGATCATCCCAATGGAGAGAAAAATACACTAAAATCTGGTGCTAAATCTGGCGTAAATTGCCTGTTTTGTTGTAGTGCCCTCACCAGTCTGATCTATCCATTCATTCTCTTTAAATGCATAAAAAAAATCGCCTATCTTGCCCCAAGTAGACCTCTGCAAAAAACTGTGCCTCATCCCTGCACCCAAAATTGCCTTTCCCTTGAATTCAATAAAACCTCAAAAAATCAATTTCAAAGTCCTTGTACTTCATACCTAGCCTAAAATTAGTGATCAATTCAGTCATCGCGACCTCATTGATTACCTTTTGACGAGATTGACTTGGAGAGAGCCCTCTCCTGTCCTCGTATGGCTAGCTACGAGGCTGAGCGTGGTTTGATGTAGCCTCGAGTTTTACCTTATTTCAGCCTAAGCTAGATTTGAGCGCTAACATAGTGGTGACTCCACTGGGGAAGAAATCTCAATGGTTTGCTTGCTGATGAGTTTGTTTCACAAGTCTTCGACGGAGTCTGAAGTCACGCCAGGTAGCTTTCGAAATGCTCTTGCTATGCATAAGCAGAAGTAGATAAATGCTGCTTCAGTCGATCTCCGGTTAGCTTGTGGAAACTTGATTTGCAAATCACCCCAGTACTTTTGTTCGTTCTAGACCTTTGGATGATTGAGTCTAGAAAACGATTGGTTGAATTATTTTAATTCTTTTGATCTTCTGATAAACACACTGGCTTCAAAAAGACATACAAGAGCTAATCCAGATCCGAATCCACCTCCTATTTACGAAAATCCAAACTTGATTCGAAAAATCCTCTGTCAAGAAAGCTCAGTGACTCCCTTGGTTAAATCTCATTCATGTCCCACAATTTTTGAATGCCTTGAAGAACTTGCTTTTGATGAAAAGTTTGAACTGTCATTGTTTAAAACCAAGTCCGAAAACGCTCTTGATTCTATAGTTCCAAATCCTGATTTTGCTGCAGCTCTTGAATTTGAAAAACACAATAAATTAATTAACAATTTTATCTTGAGGCACCTTCAGACCGACATCCAAGCTGAAAATCTTGCTGATTTCTTAGAAGCTGTATCTGCAAATATTGGATCTACTGTCACGACATCCACCTCTAGAATTTCTACTGAACCGCCTTTCATTCCCACCATTCCTGTGCAACCTATAATTACTTATTCAGAATCTGCAGCCAATTCCCCTCCTTCATCCCACATCGCTTCTCCTCCACATACTCCTATGCAACAACGACACCCACTCCACCAACAACCCCTAGACTAAATCCACCTAGAGCAATGGTTGTTCGTTTCGCACCTCTCGCTTTACCTCAGCAATTGCATGATATGCCCACGGATTATCAGAGTAAGATTCCTTTATTTGATGGCACTTCTCAAAGTGTGTCCGTTCAACAGCACATAGACAAAATGGCAATTTTTTGTGATTTATATGAGATTGATGAAGAGGATGTAATTATGCGATTGTTTGTGCAAACATTCGGAGGAGAGGTAGGAAAATGGTTCAGAGGCTTGGGAGCTAGAAGTATACCTACATTGGCTGAACTTCATAAACAGTTTCTAGATCGTTGGGAACTCAGAAAAGATCCACTTCAGATCAATGCTGAGTACAATAATATCAAACGCAATCATGGTGAGTCTGTCCAAGACTACATTATCAGGATTAATATAGTTTATAATGCTATT
Source organism: Pinus taeda (assembly GCA_000404065.3). Classification (NCBI taxonomy): domain Eukaryota; kingdom Viridiplantae; phylum Streptophyta; class Pinopsida; order Pinales; family Pinaceae; genus Pinus; species Pinus taeda. The sequence goes on along the minus strand of APFE030953231.1, from coordinate 15,557 downwards.
CTAGATGATTTAAGACCATCTAGAAAATCAGCTCTTCTTAAATTCCCGGATGGTTTTGATCCGAAGATGGCTTATTCATTACGGGATAGAGATCCGCCTACTTTAGAATATATGCAAAAGATTGCTGTTAATGTTGAGGCAAATCTGAATGACAAGAGAGCACGGTTGAAAGCAGAGAAAAGAGTGACTATAAAGGAAGAATCTACATCAGAACCACCTTGGCTTCGTGAGATGGAAAAAATGCTCAAAAGAATGAACCTTGACAAATCAGAACCGCAGATTCGTAATCCAAATTACCGTGGCCAGCAACAACCTCAGCTCAGAATCAAGCAGCGTGAACAAAGAGTACAAGAGCCGGCAGTCCAGCAGCAAATCAAGACTCCTCTTTTGCAGAATTTTGTGAGTTAAGATTCAGATGAAGATGCTGATGTAATAGGGGACCAAAATCACTTCTTTACTCCTGATGATCTGCCCATTTACATCACTGAAGAAGAAGAGTATGGAGAAAGTTCAGGCGCCCAGCAAGATGAAGATTTTATCTTAGCTAATGATGCAGATTTAGATGATTACCAAAGAGGATATTTGAATGCCTTATCCACTCAACAGAAGCAGTACTCATTGAGAAACCGAGATGTGCCCATCAATCCAATTCAGAAAAGAAAAGAAGCTACAGCACCAAAGACGGATTCACCGATTCCACAGAAGAAAGGAAAGGAGACAATTGATCCACAACTAGCAAGATATCAGTAGCAGAAAGGACGAACCAAACAAGTATAATCAAAGATAGGAGATAAATTATGGTCAAAGAAGTCGAAAAGTTTTCAAAATTTAGTTTGGAAAATGAAATTTCCAAATTAAAGGTATCTATTCCTTTGACTGAAATCATGAAAAATAGCAGCTACCGAGGTCAAGTCTCCAAAATTCTGAACTTTGATCCCATGTTTGACACGGTGAACGTTGAAGATGATCAGCCAGAATTGATATTTGGGCCAGCATTGGATGGTGAGTCCCCTAACTGTGATGTTCCTCCCTTTTATATCAGTTTGAGATTGCATGAATATGTTTTGCACAACGCTATGTTCGATTCGGGTGCTTCGCACAATTTGATGCCAAAGGCGATCATGGAGAAGCTGGGGTTAGACATTACAAGGAAATATCATGATTTGCATTCATTTGATTCCAGCTGTGTGAGATGTATCGGGCTCATCAAAGATTTGGTTGTTAGCTTAGACCAAATTCTAGCGAAGAATGTCTTGATGGATGTGGTTGTGGCGGACATTCCTCCACGTTTTGGTATGCTACTTTCAAGATCTTGGGGGGCTAAGTTGAAAGGTACGCTACAGTTAGACTTTTCTTATGCTACAATTCCAGTCTTCGGTCAAATGAAAAAGATATATCGAGAGCAAAAGATGAAATACATGATAACCAACAAAGAGAAGCCAATCAATCATCCTGTAAATTATGTACATACAAATTTGGAGTCGTTTGTTTTATTTGCTGATAGTTTTAATGATCTAGATAGTCAGTTAGTTCAGGCGGAAGATATACCAGAGATCACTGAGAATTTTAGAGAGGTTCTGCATAAAGAAAGAAGAGAAAGGCAAGCTACTATGGAGCAAATAGCTGAAGATAATGGGCAACAAACAGAAAAAACAGAGCTAACACAATTTCAACACTTGGAGGAAGATGAAGATGGTCTTTGGACCATGGATTTTGATGGCGCAGTAGGTAGTGATGGTGCCGGTATTGGTGTGTGGATTCAAAGTCCCTTTTCTGCTCAAGACAAAATTCCAAGCAAGGTGAGAGTATGTACCTATAAACTAACATTTGATTGTTCAAATAATGAGGCAGAATATGAAGCTCTAATTGCTGGCCTTAAGATTCTAAGAAAGCTGAAAGCGAAGAAGATTGCAATCTATGGTGATTCAGAGTTGGTGATAAAGCAAGTTAAGGGTGAGTTTCATGCCAAGCATCCTCGCATGAGGGCATATCGAAATGCAGTCTTAGATATTTTGAAGTTAATTTCTGATCATACCTTGACATGTGTGCCTTGCATACAAAATGGTGTTGCTGATGGACTTGCTAAGGCAGCAAGCAATTTAAAAATTCCGATGAATTCTAGCAACAAGTTTGAGATTCATGTGAAACACCGTCCCATCGTTCCAGACAATCAACTATGTTGGCAAGTCTTTCAAGATGATGAAGAGATCAATGAGTTTCTGCAAAATAAGGGTAAGTTCAAAGATACCTCCATAGATACGGAACATGATGATGGTAGTGATAATATACAAGTAAATCAAATGGAAGTGCTGCAACTTAAAGATAACATTATTCCTAAGGGATTGATTCCTTTAGAGGAGCTGTTTGACCAAGACGATGTGGCCCGTAAACCGACATTGAGACCAACTGAAAAAGGTGTTGAAGAGGTAAACATTGGGACAGTTGAGGATCCCAAGATGGTAAAGCTATCAAAGTCATTGTCCCCAAAGGTAAAAGCAGAATATATGAAATTGTTGTCTTTATTTTCTGATGTTTTTGCATGGGATTACTCAGATTTAAAAACATATGACACAAATATCATTCAGCATACCATTCCCATTAAGTCAAATCAGAAGCCTTTTCGTCAAAAGTTGAGGAGAATCAATCCCAAGATGCTGCCATCGATTGAAAAAGAGGTAAACAGATTGTATAAGTCAAGAATCATTGTGCCTATCCGATTTTCAGATTGGATATCAAACTTGGTGCCTGTGAGAAAGAAAACAGGTAAGATCCATTTATGTATTGACTTCAGAAATTTGAATAAGGTGTCCTTAAAAGATAATTATCCGCTGCCCAAAATGGACCATATATTGCAGCAAGTAGTTGGAGCATCAAGGATGTCACTACTCGACGACTATTTAGGATACAATCAGATTTTAGTGCATGAAGATGACCGTGACAAAACCACGTTCACCACTCCATGGGGAACATTTCATTATGCAAAGATGCCGTTTGGTTTGAAAAATGCAGGAGCCACTTTTCAGCGTGCAATGGACATGGCTTTCGCCAATGAGAAAGATGTATTTTTAGTTGTTTATCTTGATGATTTAACTGTGTTTTCAAATTCTGATGAGGAACATTTGTATCATTTGAAAATTGTCTTCTAAAACTGCAGAATATGGCATTTCGCTGAATCCGAAAAAGAGTCTTTTTGCCATGGATGAGGGCAAACTTCTTGGCCACATCATATCTAAAGATGACATCCGTGTTGACCCTGCACGTGTTGAAGCCATTCAGCAAATTGAACAGCCCCGGAACAAGAAAGAAATACAGTCCTTTAATGGTAAACTGAATTTTCTGCGTCGCTTCATTCCAAATCTAGCGGAGCATCTTAGAGAAATCACAAGCATGCTTAAGCAAGACAGTCAGGTAAAGTGGACCGAAGAGGAGGTTAAATCATTTAATTTAGTGGAGTTAGCTCCTTCTTCAGCTCCTATTTTGATCAGCCCAGACTACACGCAGGATTTTATTTTGTTCTCATTTGCTTTTGAGCACACTTTGGCAATTGTATTAATGCAGAAGAGGGAAGGAGTTGAAAAGCCCATTTCTTTTTTTAGTCGGATTATAAGAGATGGAGCATTGAAATACAACATTATTGAGAAGCAAGCACTTGCGCTTGTAAAGGCCTTGAAAGATTTTCGTGTGTATATATTGCATTCCCATATTCTAGCTTATGTTCCTAATGCAGCAGTTAAAGATATTTTAGTACAGGTAGATCCAGAAGGCAGACGGGGTAAGGACTTGTCAAGTTAATGGCTGAAACGAATTTGCAAGTTCTAGACATAAATTTGATTGCTGCCATGTCTGATGAAGACGAGGAGAATCTATCCGTCTGAAATGTTTCTTTCCTCTCCTTGGCACGCTGACATTTTATATGTACTTCAGCATTTGTCTTCATCTCCCGGAATGCCAAAAAATAAGAGTAGAACATTGAAATTGAAAGCTGCAAAATTCTGCATACTAAATTCTGCATTGTATTGGAAAGATCCTGGTGGAATGTTATTGAATTGTTTGGTAGAGGAGGAAGCCAAAAGAGTTGTGGAAGACTTTCATAGAGGGGACTGTGGAGGTCATCTGTTTTGGAAAACCACAACAAACAAGATTCTAAGGGCAGGATATTATTGGCCTTCATTATTTTCAGATGTATATATGGCTGTTAAAAATTGTCACGAATCCCAAATTTTTGAAGGGAAGCAGAAACTCCAGCCTTTGCCTCTCAAACCAATTGAAGTCAGCGCACCTTTTCAGCAGTGGGGATTGGATTTCATAGGGGAAATTCATCCGACATCATCAGGACAACATCGATGGATATTGACAGCCACAGACTACTTCACAAAATGGATTGAAGCAATTCCTACTCGACAAGCTACGGATGCGGTAATTATCTCTTTCCTTGAAACCAATATTTTGTCACGTTTTGGATGTCCAAGTAATTTAATCACAGATAATGCAACGACATTCAAGTCAAAAAAAATGGTTGAGTTTTGCTATAAGTACAATATCAGTTTAGGACATTCAACTGCATACCATCCTCAAGGAAATGGATTGGCGGAATCATCTAATAAATATTTGGTTAATATCATTAAGAAATTGCTGGAAATCAATAAAAAGGGCTGGCACAAGAAGTTAGTAAATGCACTATGGGCTGATAGGGTGAGTCAGAAAAAAGTCTATTGGCATGTCTCCTTTTGAGCTGGTGTACGGGACAGACACGGTTTTTCCTACTTCACTTGCTGTCCCAGTAGTCAAATTGCTTCAGGAAGCCGGTAGTGAGGAAGATCCTATGCAAGGAAGGATTAATCAGATGATTCATTTACAGTAGACACGGGAGGAGGTATTTCAAAACACTTGCAAGTTGCAGGAGCGCATCAAAAAGATTTATAACATGAAGGTGAAAGCAGACACATTTCAGCTAGATGAGGTAGTTTTGAGGTGGGATGCTTGACATGAAGACAAGGGAAAGCATGGCAAATTTGAAAATTTATGGAAAGGTCCTTACAAGATTGCAGCATATCGAGGCCAAAACGCTTTCCTTCTCAAAGAAATGAATGGAGATGAATGTCCTGGAGGGCCGATTAATGGTCGACTGTTAAAGAGATACTACTTCTGAGTATTTTCTGCTCATTTCATCATCATTGTACATATCATTTTACTTTTGTTCTATTGCACATGTAAACTAACTTATCATCTTCAGTTTGGGGCCCGAGGTGAAGGCTATAATTCTGAAAATGAAGGTTAGTTAGTTTGAGTTTGTCAAGTTAGTTGTCTCAATCTTTTAGTTTCGAGTCTAGTTTGGTCAAAGCGGTTTTTGGTTTTTCAGTCAAATTCTCAAGATTTTGTGTTGGAATAATAACTCCATCGCCCAATGGATGAAGGCACTGTCTAGCTCTTACAGAGATCTGCGGTTCTTAACATCTCCAAGGAGCTACTATCCCCATTGGAGCCAATGTTAGAGTCGGTCTAGTTATCCCTCTGTCGGAGATCAAAGCTCTTTTTGCATTTCATGTTTAGGCGTCCCATCAGTTTCAATCAGTTGCATTTTGTTAGGCATGCCATAATTCTGATGGAATGGTTTGCATCACTCATTCCCCTCGTGCTTGGCACTACTAGTTCAGGTCTATTTATACAAACAAGTCTTCAAAGGTCATTTACAATCATGTTTTAAATTTTTAGGTGTTAAGTCTAGGGTTGAGTCAATTTTGTTTTGAAAAGTCTTAGAAGACCGGCAGGCCAGAGGGATGTCTTTGATAGATCGTCACTTCAATAATTTTTATCATTGTACAGCTGAATTAGGACTTCTCTTCAAAACTCTGTTTTGAAGATAAGTCGCTATCTCATTTTTGTAAAAAATTTCAAAATTTCAGTTCTTCAATCGTTTAAGTGCAGCCTTGGTCTCCTTTGCCAGAGCATATCACAGCTATCCCTGCAAAAAATTATCAAAGAAAATCATTATTTCAATCAATTTTAAGGATGAAACCAAAAAGCTCAGAGTCTATTAATTTTGAAAAAGTTTCAACGACCAAACATAAGAAAATAGGTTATGGATCAAGCAAAAATCAAAAGGAGTCTATATGAAGATATTTCACCTCATTTGCAACCCATTCCACATTCCAAGAGAGAAGAGCATCATTCCGAAGCAATTTTGTGAGTTTGTATGCAAATTGAAGCATTTCCAAGGCGTGCGGTGCATCAGGCGACAAAACCCAGTGAGAATTTGCACGCGCGCGGCGCGTTGGGTGAGGCCCGCGGCGCACTGGGGTTTATGCCCAAACTTTGTCCAAGAAAACACTAAAACGCCTCCTCTCAAGCATAAATTCATAGGTAGGCTTATATCCATTTCTCATTCTTGGTTTTGAAAGGTTTATGTAGAGGATTATGATATGTTTGCCCTAGAAAACCAAGTGGAAAAATCCTCCTTTGTCCATTAAATTGCTGTAAGAATTTGAATGCCAAAATTGCTGAAAGGTTTTAAAAAAATAAATGTTAACCAAGGTTATCATGTTTTCCTATTTCCTTTTGTTTCCCATCCCCTATATTCACCATCATTTTCCCCAATAATTCCCTCATAAACCCTACACTATCCTCCTTCAAATCCTAATCCCTCCCTTCTATTACAAACATATAATCCCTACCTCATCCCAAAACCCTAAAACTTCAAGATTTCCATGTCCCTTCCCTTCTCTAAATTCCTTGTTTTATTTCCATGTTTCCCATTTCCCTAATGTTTTCCCTCTCCTAACAATTCTCTTGTACATTTGTGTCCCCTTGGTCACAACATTTTGAGAAAAAGAAACAGTCTACAGTCAATTTTGCATACAGTTGTATATCAGCATATATATATTCCAGCTATCTTGTTTCTAAAGAACATGTCAGAGACTGAGTCAGTATATGAGCATGAGTATGATAGTGATTCTACACCGGAGGTAAATGTACCAAATGTTCCACGGAGGTATCACAAAGGCGGCGAAAGTGGACAACATGTTAGGGAGGAGCCTACTTCTTTGGCTCAATTGCAAGCTTGCCCACTTGCAATGGATTGTTTTAGGCACCAATCATGTTTCCAATATTGTGAGATGATCTCACAAACTCAGCATCATCGGGAACTAGTCCGTCTATTTGTTCTTAATCTACAGGATGGTCATGTAAACCTTGCCGGAGTGAATTTTACCTTGTCACCCGAGACTATTGTTCAGGCCACCGGGATACCAAATGTAGGGGAGGAATGGAGCAAACACCAGATGCTAGACAGATTTTACTATGAGCCATATATCAAGCCCAGGTATATCAGACACTTGAGCGCAGCTTTTCCTTTCAGATTCCTTAAAGATGAGTTTGCACCGTTGATGAAACTCATCATTCGGTATTTCAGCTGTGAGGGTAGATTCTCGCGTCTCTATGCGTACCATGTCTGTTTGTTGATGCATTTCACAAGGGTAAGTATGATGAAAATTCCGTTTTTCATGTGTTGCAACATAGAGAGGATGGTGCCTTTAGTACAAAGGAAGAGCCCAACACATCAGCATAGGAGCTTATATCATTATGCATTGATCAATATCATAGTGATGCATCAATTGGCACAACAGGGCATTACATGGGTGGATTTCATCTCCTGTGATTACTTTTCCGCACTACAGCCTCCTCCAGAGATAGTTCATGATGAGGGAGGGGCTTCACAGTAGTTTGACATTCATGAGACCAAGCATGTCGATGCTCCAGTGTATGTGACATATCAGAGAGGCCACAAGGCCTTATTTGCATCTGCACGACGAGTACTATCTCCACTCGGGGTGGAAGGGGTCTCGTTGACATCATGAGCACATCGAGTATTATCTCCACATCATGTGGAAGGGGTCTCGCCTCCGTCTTTAGCACAGGTACAGATTCAGGATAGGGGCAAGAGACCCATGTTTGATGAGGGTCCTTCAGGAGGTCAGGACATGGGTATCATTGATGCTGATGCTAGTTCTCCTAACTCAGAGCTCAAGGAGATCATCCGAGAGCAAAGGGTTGAGAATGAGTCGCTGCAAAAGAAATTGTAGATGGCTAAATGGGTGATCAACTACTTGGAGTAGCGCAACAAACAGCTGGAAGATGAGCATGAACTTTATGAGCTGCGGAAGATCCGGGAAGACCAGGAATTGGCCCGAAGGAGACCCAGTGATTTGACACCTATTGATCGAGAATCAATGCTCATCCAGGTAAACACTCGTTTGGAGAAGTTGTTGGTGAAGGAAAACAGGGAAAAAGACATGCTTCGTCATATGAAAACCACTATTGGGCTCGCATGCATGTTTGCAAAGCGAAAATGAAGATCCTTAAGAGGCGCTTGAGCAAAGCGCTAAAACAACGGAAAAGGCCCGATCCACTTCGAGTTTTGGCCGAGGCTTCGTTAGTTGGGCATGATACATGATGGAGGGTCTTCACTTCGAATTTGGGCAAATTCAGAGAAAATTTTGTCATTTTGAAATTTTTGGCTTGCAAAAGAGTTTTTTGGCTCTACGCGTAGCGCGCAGCACGCGACCCATAAGATGGGGAGTTCCAAATCAAAAATGGCTTGTAGTTTTGGATTTGTCATGATGAAATACACATGCTCAGCCATTTCCAAAGCATTTCATCAAGTTATGGGTGACCAAAAGGTTCAAAAACATCATGAAAACCACCTTTCTGCCACTTTTTGCACTAGCAGGAAGTACTTCTGGGAGAATGCACTTTTGGAGGGTCAAATGGACACCAAATTGGAAAATTCCACTTGGGTTAGAAAGTAGACATCTAGGGCTTTCCAACAAGCCAACCTAAGCTCAATTGGGATACCGGGAAGTTTCCCAAAAGCAGGTGGAAAGGCGCACGACGCACAAGGCTCACGGGCGCGGCGCACAGGGTTTTTTGGCACAAGTTTCATCCTCAGCGCAGCAAATGAAGCCAATTTGACCAGTTTTGACTTGTGATGTGATTTTTCACCCTTCTTGATGTAATTAATGGAACATTATGTTGATTTGACAATTATTTACCTATTCTAGATGATTCATTCATAAAATAGCAAAAATTTAATGAATGAATTGGTTTCCTAGCTTATAGAGGCAAGTTGTTTTGACTGCCTAGATTGTAGTGCTTTGTTTAGAATTGGTTGAAACAAATCCTAGGATGCTGAGGTTGACCCATAGAGGCAAGGGAATGTGTTGGCTTGCTTATATTATGTATTTTATTAGTCATTTTTAGGGTTGGACTCTTGGGAATAGCTTGACACTCTATTGTACATATTTTATCTGCAATTTTGGCAAAGGAATACTAGGGTTTTGCAGCACTATTTGGGATTCATGTGGCTTTATGTGTTGATAGTGTGCTTCTTTCAGTATTTGTAAGTTTTTTATGTGTATCGCTTTCCTTTTCTTATCTTCTGCAATTAAACGAATGAAGTGTTAAGGTAGAATCCATAATCTGCTATGCTTTCCACGTTTTCATCTGTTTGGAGAGAACCCTTGAAAGTTTCTTGCTCTCCTTAACCCCTCACCAGTTTGATCTATCCATTCATTCTCTTTAAATGCATCAAAACAATCACCTATCTTGCCCCAAGTAGACCTCTGCAAAAAACTGTGCCTCATCCCCGCACCCAAAATTGCCTTTCCCTTGAATTCAATAAAACCTCAAAAAATCAATTTTAAAGTCCTTGTAATTCATACCTAGCCGAAAATTAGTCATCAATTCAGTCATCTCGACCTCATTGATTACCTTTTGCCGAGATTGACTTGGAGAGAGCCCTCTCCTGTCCTCGTAGGGCTAGCTACGAGGCTGAGCGTGGTTTGATGTAGCCTCGAGTTTTACCTTATTTAGGCCTAAGGTAGATTTTGAGCGCTAACACTGTGACCATGGGGGTACAACTGGTTTGCATCTCCATGCAATACACTTAGAAATCTGCTTGAGGTACTTGGTTTGAGACAAGAAGATCCCTTCTTCATTTTGTTGGATTTGCAATCCAAGAAAATATGTTAGTTCTCCCAGCAAGGACATTTCGAATTCTTTTGCATCACCAAGGCAAAGCTTTGACCTCATAGCTTCTTCATTGCTGCCAAAGATAATATCATCTACATACACAACAAGTATTAGCAATTTGTCATTTTCAATTTTTATATAAAGATTGCTATCTGCTGAACCTTTTGAAAAACCTTGTTGATGAAGGTATTTGTCCAATCGGTAGTACCAAGCCCTTAGAGCCTGTTTAAGACCATAGAGAGCCTCTTTTAGTCTGCATACAAGATTTGGATCATTCCCAAGAATGAAACCATCTGGCTGCTCAGTGTATACTTCTTCTTCTAAGTCTCCATTTAGAAAGGCCGATTTCATGTCCATTTGAAATACTTTGAATTTCTGAAAGCTTGAGAGAGCAAGGAACATTTGTATGGCCTTAAGTCTAGCAACGGGAGCAAAAGTTTCTTCAAAGTCTATTCCTTCTTGTTGAGCATACCCTTTACAGACAAGTCTGGCCTTGTTTCTAATTACTTCCCCATTTTCATTTAACTTATTTTTGAAGATCCATTTTGTCCCTATGACATTCTTATCTTTTGGTCTAGGGACCAACTCCCAAGTGTTGTTCTTTTCGATCTGCTCAAGTTCTTCATCCATTGCCTTGACCTAGCATTCATCTTTGCATGCCTCTTTTTCATTTTGTGGTTCAGTGGAGGAGAGAAATGCCAAATAGCTTCAGGCTTCTGCAATTGTTCTTCTTGTTTGTACACCTGCCTCCTTTTGCCCCAAAATTTGTGATTCTGGATGATTCTTTTGAACAGACCTGGAAGGAGTCTTCTCTTCGATCCTTATTTGTTCCTCTGGCTCCTCGTGGGTTTCTTCTTCATGGGTCTCTTCTTCATCATCAGTCTGATTTTGAGGGTAGTCTTCATCTTCTTCGATATTTTCATAATTTACTTGCCTAGGAATGTATCCTTTTTCATCAACCACTACATCAATGTTGTTAACAATTCTTCCAAGTCTTTTATTATAACACTTATATGCTTTGCTGTGGGGAGAATAACCAAGGAGAATGCCTTCATCTGCTCTAGGTTCAAGTTTGCCAAGCTGTTCATCAATATTCTTAATATAACATTTGCTTCCAAAAATTTTGAAATGCTTTATCGAAGGAGTCTCACCATACCAAAGCTCATGAGGAGTTTGAGTGTTGTTTACTCGGACATTTGTTTTTTTGAGAATAACAACCGCAACAAATGCAGCTTCACCCCAGAAGGTTGTGGGAGTTCCAGACTCATCAAGCATAGCACGAGCCATTTGTTGGACTGTTCTGTTCATCCTTTCCACCACTCCATTTTGTTGAGGAGTCCTAGCTGTAGAGAATTCCCTTCTTATTCCATGTTCTTCACAGAAATTGAAAAATTCATTTGAGGTAAACTCCCCACCTTTGTCAGACCTGAGGCACTTAATTTTGTGATCTAATTCATTTTCATCCAAGGCTTTGAAGGATTTGAATTTTTCGAATGCTTCGTCCTTGTGCTTCATAAGTCCTAACCAAACCATCCCGGAGAAGTCGTCAATGAATAATATAAAGTATTCTTCTCCTCGAGGCGACCTTGTCCTAAATGGACCACATACATCTGTATGGACTAGCTCAAGAGGCCTGCTAGCTAATCTTTCCTTCTCAGGGAAGTTAGTTCTGGTTTGCTTGCCAAACTGACATGATTTGCATATGGTGCTGTCTGGAATTTTGATGTCTGGAAGACCATGAACTGCCTGGTATTTGCATGCTTTCCTTATTTGTGAAAAGCTTAGATGCCCCAACCTCTGGTGCCATAACTAGTGTTCATCATCCTTGCTCAAATAGCATTGTTGTTGTCCTTCTTCAAATATGTATAAATTATTTGGAGTTCTTCTACCTTTGATCACTGTTCTTCCTGTATCAAGATCACGAACACTACACCCATCTGATCGAAATATTACCTCGGTTCCATTATCGCACATCTCACTGACACTCAATAGATTATGCTTCAAGCAATTAACATACAAAACATTTCCAGCTTTGAATTTTTCTTTCAACTGAGCAGTGCCTTTTCCTTTTATGGCTGCAGGGGTATCATTTCCAAAAGAAACTTCCTTTCCTTTTTCTAAAGCAGTATAAGATTCAAGTTTTTCTTTATCACCTGTCATATGCTTCGAATATCCACTATCGATGTACCATAGATTTTCTTTTCCTTCTGTATAAAAAGCTATCCCACATCTTTCTGGTTGTGGTTCCTTTATTCTCCATGTTCCAATGCTTGAGGTTTGTTCCTTTGTCTGCCGAAACCTGCTCCTGCGTTCAGAATCTTCATGACCAAAGTTATTACAAATAGAACATTCAATTTCTTTTTCAAGCGCCGAAAAGTTGTTATAGGTCCTTTTCGTAATCCCAGTCATACTTCTTTGTTTTTGAACTTCTCTAGTCATGATTTTCTTATAGGCAACACATTGAGCTGCTTTGTGACCAAAGTTATGGCAAGAGAAACATTGACCATTGAAGAAAATTCTACGATTATCAAATCTACCAACCAAATGATTGTAGTTTCGATTGTCATCCATTCTTGAAGAAAATTGGGAAGATTTTACCTGAGGTTGGTTTTAGCTTTTGTTTGTCCTTAAGGTAGCTTGCCCTCGATTTTCTTGATAGTCTTTGTTCGTTCTTGATGAAGATTGTCCCTGATTTACCTGATGATTTCTATTAGGCTTTTTCTCACTCCTTCTTGCTGCATCAAGATAACTTTTGGAGGTGGAAGCTTGAGATGTTTCACCATTATACCCCAGACCTGTCTTGATTAGAGGGGAATGCTGCACATTGATAATCTCATTCCAGAGTTCATCATCCTTTAACAAATTTAAGATTAAGGCCTTTGTTTTCTCAAT
>APFE030953230.1:0-17585 GCA_000404065.3 Pinus taeda | reverse complement strand
GTTGATGTGCCCCTCACCATCCTGCATGTCCTCCTGATCAACCTGCTCCTCAAGCTCCTGACATCTAAATCTCGGTCTCCACCAATAAAAACGCCCCCTGCTCTCACCCTCTAACTGTCCTCATCCTGCCCACTCCCTTTGAGGGGGTCTAGCGTCCGTTCGGTCAAATCTCTCCATGAGCCTCTATGTGAACTTTGTGTAGGATTTGATACGTGCATGACCCAAAGGGATCAACCCTTGGTACCACCACTCCATAGCATCTCCATCCAAGTGCAAGGTGGCATGTCTAATAGTGTCTGCCTCCCTCATGGGGTTTACCTGGAAATATGTGTCCAGTTATTGTACCCGTTTTCTGACATAACTCCTAGCTGAGCCATCAAAGTGGGTGAGGGTCATTTTTCCCTCAATGTTATTCACTCTCCCTTCGGCCATGGGTTTGTTTATGGTTCACCCATCACAATGCATACACACCCAAGTCTTCCATAATCTTGTTGGAAACCCCACAACTAGCTAAGATCATGCTCTGATACCACTGTAATATTCCTAATGGAAAATTTTATAATGATAACAAAAACATGCAAGATAGCAACACAAAAATTTTCAGGAATGCATACACATAAACCAGAAATTCCTGCAAATCCCAAATTGGCCAAGATTTGATTAATAATATTAGCTTATGGTACAAAGAGTTGGAGTAAGTGCACCTGGGCTTGCATAAGGCAAACTACAAGCACTAGGCAATGAGTACAAGTAAGCCCAACAACTGCAATATCCAATTTTTTCAGAAAACTGCGTTGCTGCTGGACTTTGACCTTGATTTGCCCACTCTAGAGTGCCCATAAAATTCTAGGAATTTGGGATTCTGATCATTGCCCGAAACTTAGAAAACCCAAAAAGGGTTTCCCTTGATTCCAACCTTCAAAATTTGACCCTTCACGGCTTGGCCCTCCTCCAAATACAAATTTTGTTGCTGTGACTGATCCTGTCAATCTATGCACTCCCAACTCCAACAATCTTCCTCAAATGGCCCTCCAAATGATCTCCCAGCTCCCCAACTCAATCCACGGAATAATGTTGCCCCAACAAATCTCACTCAAATGACTTTGCAGTCCTTGTGCTGCTGTTACTCTCCCTGCTATGCGTGGCTGTTACTCTCTCTGCTCTGTGCTGCTGCTACTCTCCCTGTTGTTGGAATTCGACCTCCTTGCTGCTATTTCCCTGCTGTTGTAACTCGGCCCTCCTACTACTTTCCTGTTGCTTTAACTCGGCCCTCCTGCTGCTCCTTTCCCTGTGGCTGTAACTCGGCCCCCTTGTTACTTCTCTTGTTATTGTAACTCGACTTACTGTTGTTTCAACTCGACTCATGTTGCTGGTATGACATGGAACGAAGTAAAACTCCCTCCTAGGGCTGGCACTCAAAGTCCACTGAAGCAAAGGTTGAGATTTCGGCTCGGAGACACTCGGTGTGCTAAACAACACAATATTGGCTCAGCTGAACAACTAAGGCAAATTCGATTTTCAAATAGACAAAAGACCCCTATTGCTCACTCATTCCCTTCCTTTTATAATTTTTGGCCATGCATTCCTTGTGGGTCCCTCCACCAATTCGATTTGCCTGAAGGAACTCGAATTCCTTGTTCCCCAAGTGTGTACTTTATGTGGGCCCCTTATTCCACTATCAATTTAATCTTCCATTCTCTCTAATTTTGGTGGCCTCCATCTCTCCCAAAATTAAGTGGGGACTTCTTCCACCCACTTTTCCTAAGTTTACATGCCAAAATATTTTCCAACACCCAATTGCAAAAATAGAAGTTCATCGAATTCCTTGTTCCCCAAGTGCGTACTTTATGTGGATCCCTTATTCCACTATCAATTTAATCTTTCATTTTCTCTAATTTTGGTGGCCTCCATCTCTCCAAAAATTAAGTGGGGACTCCCTCCACCCACTTTTCCTAAGTTTACATGCCAAAATATTTTCCAACACCCAATTGCAAAAATAGAAATTCATCTTAGCAAAATTAATTCAACTAGGAACATTACAAAACAAAATGTTTTTTCATCCGCATACTAAAGGAATGTGGAGATGTGGAGTGGACAGCAAATGGCTTAATACCCATAGGTATTTCACTCTACACTGATAGGCATTTCCTTTCCATGCTAAAGCAACATGGAGGTGTGGAGTGGAGAGCAAATGGCTTGATACTCGTAGGCATTTCAATCTACACCAATTACTTTTTCACTTAAGCACATTTTCATAGAATTAAATAATCTCTTCAAGACACTTATGGAGTTCATCGGTGAAGCACATTTTCATAGAATTAAAGAATCTCTTCAAAACACTTATAGAATTCATTGTTGAAGCACATTTTCATAGAATTAAAGAATCTCTTCCAGACACTTATGGAGTTCATCGATGATCTTGAAGGAAACTTCAAGGAAACAAAGCATACTTGGAAATCTCGAAATCTCCCAAAACGATTTGGGTTTATATTGATGGGTAGACATGGGAACATGAATAAAATATCCACTTATGTGATGTCCATCCTTCGTTTTCACTATGACTTTTTCCTAGTCTCCTATGTCTCCTCATTTGTTATACGTTGGAAAAAGTGGTCAATTAGACCAATTTGGTGTAATTTAAAAAATGAAATAAAAACAATCTAATTTATAAAAACAAGGTTTGAACACATACATGCAAATTTAAGAAACATCGACTTAGATCACTTTGTTAAATGATACACTAGTTTATAATGTCAAATTGCTTCCAAAATGAAGCAGATTGTGCAATTATTAAACTATTAGTGTGGTCTTAGGGCCAAAATAACTATTGAAAGGTAGTAAGAATACCCCGTTTGACAGTGATAACTTGTATTAGTCATTGTTTATGTTTTTATATAATTGTCTTCTAAAAACTATGATTACCTTTGGAGCTGATATATTGTAGTAGGTTATTCACATGTAATAGATTATTCACACATTAAAAATGATTTTTTGGTTTCTTTTCCAACCAAAGGTTCTTGAAGATTCACAATCTTACTAGAACTTAATTCCACTCTAGAAGTTGTATGAACATGAACATGTTATATAGCATTTAATAATGATTCTATTGGGTGGAGATCTTTTGACTTGCTATTTTAGTTGCAAGATTTTAGCTAAATTTTTTATCATGATGTTATTTCTTATCTTATATAGGAATTTAATGTGTCTTGTTTTGTGCTAAATTGCCTTCTTGGCACATTAATTAGAATTTAAATACATACATTCAGTTAGCCACTGGTTTTATTGTAGGCTTGTTAAGCCCCAGATTTGCTTGTGCATCTGGAGGTGATCTAGGGTCTGCCTGTCAAAATTTTTTACAGACTCTTGATCCATGCAAGCTCACAATGTTGATGAACTTGCTTCTTGTGATGATGATAGCCTTCGAAAATTTCACTAGTTTGTCTCGGCATGATAGGAGGAACAATCAAGGAGTCTCATGTCAATACCAGATAAAGCTAATAGAAAGATTTAAAATCAAATATTACTTTGGATATTCTGTAAATGATAAGATAAGATCAAATGGTGAAGGGTCTAAATAATTATTGTGTTGACAGTTTTCTTACAAGATCTAGGAACTCTTACCATGCTTCTATAAAATAATCATATTGATTGCTTAAAACAAAGAATAGTTCCTTTAAGGCAAAGAAAAGTTTGAGTAGGTGTCCAAACACACATTAAATTCAGTGTAATATACTTAATGGAAAAAGATTAAAAGCGGATATCAAAAATGAATTTGAACAGCAAAATAATTGCAAATAGACACACAACTAGCATTTTGATACACAAATAGATGTCAATAAAATCACTAAGCCATTTTTTTAATCCACTAGAAAGAGTAAATCAACATGAAGGAATAGTGGAACCCGTGCTTGAAAAGCAAGTGGAGCAAAAACTAGAAAAAGATCTTTGACCAAAATGATGTAGACAACCTAGTGAGAAGACTACTGCAAACTTGCTCTCTCCAAAAACTCTGCTGAAGCACCGTGAGATTTTTGAATGAAATTCCCTCAAGAGAGTAGGGTTTTTGTTTAACACTCATTAGCAAACCCGAGGGTTTCTGTCTTAGGGCTATAGTAGCTGGGAACTAGGTTCTTCAATTCTCATCAAGACGTGAAATTTCCTAAAGAGAGCAGGGTTTTCTTCCAATACCCAATAGCAAACCAGAGAGTTTCCATCCTTGGGCTGTAATAGCTGGGAACTAGGTTCTCCAATTCTCATCAGCACTACATGCACCAATCCAAGATGTCTCGTAATGGCCTTCTCCTCCTCTATTTATAGATCTGATGGACCCCCCTCTAGAAGCTCCTATTTTATTATTATTTTAATCAATGAGCACATTTCCCTCTTTTTATTTCAATTAAAATATATTTTTAATGTGAGAAAATGGTAAATTGGCCACCATGCCTCTTTAAGCCACTGAAAATCACTTTTAACCATCCCATCTTATAGATCTTCTTGTTCCTATTCCAATGAGCTATTACACTAAGATGTTTCATCAAGTATTCCTCTTGGGATGTTAACTTAAGCCTAATTAATTGAGTTAGGCACAATAATAACTCCGTTTTACAGGAATTATCAGAATGCAATGGAACGAAAAACAAGCTATGCAGAATCAATATTGACGATAGAATATGGCAAGTGAATTCCTCCAAACCCCATAAAACATCTCTAAAAGTCCTTTGGCCCACTAATGAAGTAAACGTGCCCTTGTGACCTCTCTGCCTCCAATCTTGAAATTCCATCCTAACCATTCCATAAGGGACACTAGAAAAAGGAACATAACAAATTGTCCCGCCCCAAGATTAGTTGCCCTCATGCAATCCAAACTTGTGGACCAATCTAGTGGGAGCAATCCAAACTTGTGGACAAGTCTGGTGGCCCAATGCAACTCAGACCCAATTCCCGAATCCCATACAAACCACTAGGCGATGCTCTACCTCTGTGTCAACCCACCATGAACAGACACTTTAATGCTCGAGTCCCAGACCAATCTCTGACTGAACCTATCATCAACAAATCCTCCTGGATCCCAATGCAACCTAGAACAAGCATCAATGCTCCGTTGTTCTTGCTGTTGTATAGCTCCAACTATGAATGTTGCTCCATTAACCGCGTACCAACTCATCACCTCTCTCTAGTCCAACCCTTGGCATAGGCCAAGGTCAGTCCCACTATGGATTTGATAATTGTCGAGAGTTTATCAACTAGGGTGTGAGAAGGTGGGATATTGATTGATTCTCTTTATTGTTTAACAATGTGCTAAACTTTCTACTCTCAAAGAGACTATGTTTTTTATTCTCCATCTCTGATCTTGTAGTTTCTTATTTTTTTTTATTATACTTCACTTTCCACTCATATCAATTCCCTATAATGGTTTGGTTAACTCTCATCATCTTTTTACATGTTAGAGATACGCCGACTAAGCCTAACTTGTAGCTGCAGCGGGCTTCAAATGCCATTTATTGTACACCCTTAGGGGTTGGTAGTGGGCACCCACTAGCAGTAGTGTGGCCCACTACCAACCCTTAAGGGTGTACAATAAGTGGCATTTGAAGCCCGCTGCAGCTACAAGTTAGGCTTAGTCGGCGTATCTCTAACATGTAAAAAGATGATGAGATTTAATAGAAGCACTACATCCGTATGAATCCCCTCCGGTGCGTTTGCTAACCCTCATCACCATATTACATGTCGGTGATATGTTGACTAAGCCTAACTTGTTAGCCCCAAAGAACTTTAAATGCCATTCATTATACACCTTTAGTGGTCTATTCTTGACCACACTAGTGTCAGTGGGCGCCCACTAACACTAGTGTGGTCAAGAATAGACCACTAAAGGTGTATAATGAATGGCATTTAAAGTTCTTTGGGGCTAACAAGTTAGGCTTAGTCAACATATCACCGACATGTAATATGGTGATGAGGGTTAGCAAAAGCACCGGAGGGGATTCATAGGGATGTAGTGCTTCTATTAAATCTCATCGCCTTGTTATCTGTTGGAGATATGCTGACTATGCCTAACTTGTCACTGCAACGGACTTTAAATGCCAATTATTGTACACCCTTAGTGGTTGGTAGTGGACCACACTACTGTTAGTGGGCGCCCACTAACAGTAGTGTGGTCCACTACCAACCACTAACGGTGTGCAATAGATGGCATTTAAAGCCCGCTGCAGTGACAGGTTAGGCATAGTCAGCATATCTCCAACAGATAACAAGGCGATGAGATTTAATAGAAGCACTACATCCCTATGAATCCCCTCTGGTGCTTTTGCTAACCCTCATCACCATATTACATGTCGGTGATATGTTGACTAAGCCCACTTGTAGCCCCAAAGAACTTTATATGCCATTCATTATACACCTTTAGTGGTCTATTCTTGACCACACTAGTGTGAGTGGGCGCCCACTAACACTAGTGTGGTCAAGAATAGACCACTAAAGGTGTATAATGAATGGCATTTAAAGTTCTTTGGGGCTACAAGTAGGCTTAGTCAACATATCACCGACATGTAATATGGTGATGAGGGTTAGCAAAAGCACCGGAGGGGATTCATAGGGATGTAGTGCTTCTATTAAATCTCATCGCCTTGTTATCTGTTGGAGATATGCTGACTAAGCCTAACTTGTCACTGCAGCGGGCTTTAAATGCCAATTATTGTACACTCTTAGTGGTTGGTAGTGGACCACACTACTGTTAGTGGGCGCCCACTAACAGTAGTGTGGTCCACTACCAACCACTAAGGGTGTACAATAATTGGCATTTAAAGCCCGCTGCAGTGACAAGTTAGGCTTAGTCAGCATATCTCCAACAGATAACAAGGCGATGAGATTTAATAGAAGCACTACATCCCTATGAATCCCCTCCGGTGCTTTTGCTAACCCTCATCACCATATTACATGTCGGTGATATGTTGACTAAGTCTAACTTGTTAGCCCCAAAGAACTTTAAATGCCATTCATTATACACCTTTAGTGGTCTATTCTTGACCACACTAATGTTAGTGGGCGCCCACTAACACTAGTGTGGTCAAGAATAGACAACTAAAGGTGTATAATGAATGGCATTTAAAGTTCTTTGGGGCTAACAACTTAGGCTTAATCAACATATCACCGACATGTAATCTGGTGATGAGGGTTAGCAAAAGCACCGGAGGGGATTCATAGGGATGTAGTGCTTCTATTAAATCTCATCATCTTTTTACATGTTAGAGATACGCCGACTAAGCCTAACTTGTAGCTGCAGCGGGCTTCAAATGCCATTTATTGTATACCCTTAAGGGTGTACAATAAATGACATTTGAAGCCCGCTGCAGCTACAAGTTAGGCTTAGTCGGCGTATATCTAACATGTAAAAAAATGATGAGAGTTAACCAAACCACTATTGGGAATTGATATGAGTGGAAAGTGAAGTATAATAAAAATAAAAATAAGAAACTACAAGATCAGAGATGGAGAATAAAAAACATAGGCTCTTTGAGAGTAGAAAGTTTAGCACATTGTTAAAACAATAAAGAGAATCAATCAATATCTCACCTTCTCACACCCTAGTTGATAAACTCTCGACAATTATCAAATCCATAGTGGGACTGACCTTGGCCTATGCCAAGCGTTGGACTAGAGAGAGGTGATGAGTTGGTACGCGGTTAATGGAGCAACATTCATAGTTGGAGCTATACAACAACAGGAACGGAGCATTGATGCTTGTTCTAGGTTGCATTGAGATCCAGGTGAATTTGTTGATGATAGGTTCAGTCAGAGATTGGTCTGGGACTCGAACGTTAAGGGGTCCGTTCATGGTGGGTTGAACAGAGGTAGAGCATCGCCTAGTGGTTTGTATGGGATTCGGGAATTGGGTCTGAGTTGCATTGGGCCACCAGACTGGTTCACAAGTTTGGATTGCTCCCACCAGATTGGTCCACTAGTTTGGATTGCATGAGGGCAAGTAATCTTGGGGCGGGATAATTTGTTCTGTTCATTTTTCTAGTGTCCCTTATGGAATGGTTAGGATGGAATTTCAAGATTGGAGGCAGACAGGTCACAAGGGCATGTTTACTTCATTAGTGGGCCAAAGGACTTTTAGAGATGTTTTATGGGGTTTGGAGGAATTCACTTGCCATATTCTATGATCAAGATTGATTTTGCATAGCTTGTTTTTCGTTCCATTGCATTCTGATAATTCCCGTAAAACGGAGTTATTATTGTGCCTAACTCAATTAATTAGGCTTAAGTTAACATCCTAAGAGGAAGACTTGACGAAACATTTTGTGTAATAGCTCATTGGAATAGGAACAAGAAGATCTATAAGATGGGATGGTTAAAAGTGATTTTCAATGGCTTAAAGAGGCATGGTGGCCAATTTACCAGTTTCCCACATTAAAAATATATTTTAATTGAAATAAAAAGAGGGAAATGTGCTCACTGATTAAAATAATAATAAAATAGGAGCTTCTAGAGGGGGGTCCATCAGATCTATAAATAGAGGAGGAGAAGGCCATTACGAGACATCTTGGATTGGTGCATGTAGTCTTGATGAGAATTGGAGAACCTAGTTCCCAGCTACTATAGCCCAAGGATGAAAACTCTCTGGTTTGCTATTGGGTGTTGGAAGAAAACCCTGCTCTCTTTAGGAAATTTCACGTCTTGATGAGAATTGAAGAACCTAGTTCCCAGCTACTATAGCCCCAAGACAGAAACCCTCGGGTTTGCTAATGGGTGTTGGATGAAAACTCTACTCTCTTGAGGAAATTTCATTCAGAAATCTCACGGTGCTTCAGCAGAGTTTTTGGAGAGAGCAGGTTTGCAGTAGTCTTCTCACTAGGTTGTCTACATCATTTTGGTCAAAGATCTTTTCTAGTTTTTGCTCCACTTGCTTTTCAAGCACGGGTTCCACTATTCCTTCATGTTGATTTACTCTTTCTAGTGGATTAATAAAATGGCTTAGTGATTTTATTGACATCTATTTGTGTATCAAAATGCTAGTTGTGTGTCTATTTGCGATTATTTTGCTGTTCAAATTCATTTTTGATATCTGCTTTTAATTTTTTTCCTATTAAGGATATTACACTGAATTTAATGCTTTGTGTTTGGACACCTATTCAAACTTTTCTTTGCCTTACAGGAACTATTCTTTGTTTTAAGCAATCAATCTGATTATTTTATAGAAGCATGGTAAGAGTTCCTAGATCTTGTAAGAAAACCTGTCAACACAATAGTTCTTTAGACCCTTCACCATTTGATCTTATCTTATCATTTGCAGAATATCCAAAGTAATATTTGATTTTAAATCTTTCTATTAGCTTTATCTGGTATTGACATGAGACTCCTTGATTGTTCCTCCTATCATGCCGAGACAAACCAGTGAAATTTTCGAAGGCTATCATTATCACCAGAAACAAGTTCATCAACATTGTGAGCTTGCATGGATCAAGAGTCTGTAAAAAAATTTGACAGGCAGACCCTAGATCACCTCCAGATGCACAAGCAAATCTAGGGCTTAACAAGCCTACAATAAAATCGGTGGCTAACTGAATGTATGTATTTAAATTCTAATTAATGTGCCAAGAAGACAATTTAGCACAAAACAAGACACATTAAATTCCTATCTAAGATAAGAAATAACATCATGATAAAAAAATTTAGCTGAAATCTTGCAACAAAATAGCAAGTCAAAAGATCTCCACCCAATAGAATCATTATTAAATCCTATATAACATGTTCATGTTCATACAACTTCTAGAGTGGAATTAAGTTCTAGTAAGATTGTGAATCTTCAAGAACCTTTGGTTGGAAAAGAAACCAAAAAATCATTTTTAATGTGTGAATAACCTATTACATGTGAATAACCTACTACAATAGATCAGCTCCAAAGGTAATCATAGTTTTTAGAAGACAATTATAAAAAAACATAAACAATGACTAATACAAGTTATCACTGTCAAACGGAGTATTCTTACTACCTTTCAATAGTTATTTTGGCCCTAAGACCACACTAATAGTTTAATAATTGCACAATTTGCTTCATTTTGGAAGCAATTTGACATTATAAACTAGTGTATCATTTAACAAAGTGATCTAAGTCGATGTTTCTTAAATTTGCATGTATGTGTTCAAACCTTGTTTTTATAAATTAGATTGTTTTTATTTCCTTTTTCAAATTACACCTAATCAGTCTAATTGACCACTTTTTCCAACGTATAACAAATGAGGAGACATAGGAGACTAGGAAAAGGTCATAGTGAAAACGAAGGATGGACATCACATAAGTGGATATTTTATTCATGTTCCCATGTCTACCCGTCAATATAAACCCTAATTGTTTTGGGAGATTTCGAGATTTCCAAGTATCCTTTGTTTCCTTGAAGTTTCCTTGAGCATCAAGATCATCGATGAACTCCATAAGTGTCTGGAAGAGATTCTTTAATTCTATGAAAATGTGCTTCAACAATGAATTCCATAAGTGTTTTGAAGAGATTCTTTAATTCAATGAAAATGTGCTTCACCAATGAACTCCATAAGTGTTTTGAAGAGATTCTTTAATTCTATGAAAATGTGCTTAAGTGAAAAAGTAATTGGTGTAGATTGAAATGCCTATGAGTATCAAGCCATTTGCTCTCCACTCCACACCTCCATGTTGCTTTAGCATGGAAAGGAAATGTCTATCAGTGTAGAGTGAAATGCCTATGGGTATTAAGCCATTTGCTCTCGACTCCACATTTCCACATTGCTTTAGTATGCGGATGAAAAAACATTTTGTTTTGTAATGTTCCTAGTTGAATTAATTTTGCTAAGATTAATTTCTATTTTTGCAATTGGGTGTTGGAAAATATTTTGGCATGTAAACTTAGGAAAAGTGGGTGGAAGGAGTCCCCACTTAATTTTTGGAGGGATGGAGGCCACCAAAATTAGAGAAAATGGAAGATTAAATTGATAGTGGAATAAGGGGCCCACATAAAGTACGCACTTGGGGAACAAGGAATTCGAATTTCTTCAGGCAAATCGAATTGGTGGAGGGACCCACAAGGAAGACATGGCCAACAATTATAAAAGGAAGGGAACGAGGGAGCAATAGGGGTCTTTTGTCTATTTGAAAATCGAATTTGCCTTAGTTGTTCAGCTGAGCCAATATTGTGTTGTTTAGCACACGAGTGTCTCCGAGCCAAAATCTCAACCCTTGCTTCAGTGGACTTCGAGTCCCAGCCCTAGGAGGGAGTTTTACGTCGTTCCGCGTTGTACCAGCAGCAGTGAGTCAAGTTGAAACAATAGTAAGTCAAGTTACAACAACAGAAGAAGTAATAGCAAGGGGGCCGAGTTACAGCCACAGGGAAAGGAGCAGCAGGAGGGCCGAGTTAAAGCAACAGGAAAGTAGTAGGAGGGCCGAGTTACAACAGCAGGAAAATAGCAGCAAGGAGGTTGAGTTCCAACAACGGGAAGAGTAGCAATAGCACAGAGCAAGGAGAGAAAAAACAACGCATAACAGGGAGAGTAATAGCAGTGCAGGGACTGCGCAGTCATTGGAGTGAGATTTGTTATGGCAACATTATCCCAGGGATTGAGTTGGGGAGCTGGGAGATCTTTTGGAGGGCCATTTGAGGAGGTTTGTTGGAGTTGAGAGTGCATAGATTGACAGGATCAGTCACAGCAACAAAATTCGTCTCTGGAGGAGGGCCAAGCTGTGAAGGGTCAAATTTTGAAGGTTGGAACCAAGGGAAAAACTTTTTGGGTTTTCTAGGTTTCGAGCAATGATCACAATCCAAATTCCTAGAATTTTATGGGCACTCTAGAGTGGGCAAATCAGGGTCAAAGTCCAACAGCAACGCAATTTTCTGGAGGAACTAGATATTGCAGTTGTTGGGCTTACTTGTACTCATCACCTGGTGCTTGTAACTTGTCTTATGCAAGCCCAGGTGCACTTACTCGAACTCTTTGTACCACAAGCTAATATTATTAATCAAATCTTGGCCAGTTTGGGATTTGCAGGAATTTCTGGTTTATGTGTATGCATTCCTGAAAATTTTTGTGTTTCTATCTTGCATGTCTTTGTTATCATTGTAAAATTTTCCATTAGGAATATTACAGTGGTATCAGAGCATGATCTTGGCCAGTTGTGGGGTTTCCAACAAGATTATGGAAGACTTGGCTGTGTATGCTTTGTGATGAGTGAACCATAAACAAACCCATGGGCGAAGGGAGAGTGAATAACATTGAGGGAAAAATGACCCTCACCCACTTTGGTGGCTCAGCTGGGAGTTATGTCAGAAAACAGGTACAATAATTGGACACATATTTCCAGGTAAACTCCATGAGGGAGGCAGACACTATTAGACATGCCACCTTGCACTTGGATGGAGATGCTATGGAGTGGTGGTACCAAGGGTTGTGTGTAGGATGGAGATCCTACACAAAGTTCACACAGAGGCTCGTGGAGAGATTTGACTGAAAGGACGCTAGCCCCCTCAAAGGGAGTGGGCAGGACGAGGACAGTTAGAGGATGAGAGCAAGGGGCGTTTCTGTTGGTGGAGACTGAGATTTAGATGTCAGGAGCTTGAGGAGAGTTGATCAGGTACCAGTGCTATGACCCAGTTTCTAGGCAATGGTCGCCCACAACAGCAGGTTGATGAGGTGCCTGGAGGCATACTTGTCGTTGAGGAGGTACCAGAAGAGACGGAGGGGTCCAGAGCGAAGACCAAGTTTATAGATGTTAGCCGCCCTCCACAGTTTCATCAGTTCTTAACTAGCCTTCTAGTGTTGAGAAAGAAGGCCACGACAGGGCGACATGCCATTCTTTAGCAGAAGGAGGAGTTGGAGGGCATGAGAGCAGTTTGTGCTAAGATAGCAGCCAAACAAACTTGTGTTGGGTAACAACGGGGTTCCCTAATCGTTTAGTTGGGATGCACGTTGGAGTGAGGGGGCACCCCTACTCAGACATGCATAGATGAGGCCAGTAGCACTAGTAGGTTACAACTATGGTGTTGCTCATATATGCTAATTTAGCATCTTGTGCCCATCATTATAAATTGAATAGAGCAATCATCAAATAATTGTGCCCTTATGTACACACATTTTATACTTGTAGATCTGACTTTTAGAGTATATTCCCATGGAAATTAAGTAGTTTCTAATGTTGCGTATGAATGTTAATTTAACATAATAGTGAGTAGAATTTGTTGAGTAAGATGATTGGACGATTGGATGCTTGAATTAGACAAACAATGATCCTTGCTATGAGAAGTGCTTGACATTTGGAACCCATGCTTGGAGAGTGCAACACTTGAGGATTGATCTCTTGACATGTGTACACCTTGGAGAGTGAGCGCTTGACTCTCTATCTTGTATATTGCAATCGCCCTTGGATGTCAAAAATTAGACACCCTTATTTTAAGGCTATGCACCACATTAGTGTTAGTGGGTGCCCACTAACACTAATGTGGCCCATAGCCTTAAACTAATAGTGTCTAATGAATGACATCCAAGGGTCATTGCATCCATACGTCAAGCTTTGCCAACATTTCTCCAAAAGGTAATAAGGATGCTTGAATTAGACAATAAGGATCCTTGCTATGAGAAGTGCTTGACATTTTGAACCCATGCTTGGAGAGTGCAAAACTTGAGGATTGATCTCTTGACATGTGTACACCTTGCAGAGTGAGTGCCTGACTCTTTATCTTGTATATTGCAATGTCCCTTGGATTGTTGAAGTTTCTAACTTTACTTAAGTTAGAAATCCTCCATGCACTTTATCTGATTTATTCCTACATACTTGTTATTTTACTTAACAAGTTATTTACAATGTAAATACTGAAAATAAACACTAGTGCATCCTCAACATATTATAGATCAACAACTAAAAGAAACAGAAACAAATACACCATATGACACCATTATTTTTGTACCAATGTCCCTGGAAAAACCTAATGCGGGAAAACCAGTGCAACTATGTAAGGGTTTTCTTATTAAGTAATATCAGAGTACAATCTGGGTGCTGAAACTGGCCTACCCAACAGAGAATTTCCTTATTAGTAATACCTCTCTGTTTTAGAAAAATCTACTGGCTGAAACCCTGGATAATCCTTCCAGTAGCTACTCAGCACAATCTACCCCTGAAACCCTAGCATCTGCCCAATCTGGACTATGTTAGCCTCTCCTAGCCTAGCGTTGGCCTTGCATCTACCTATCTTGGCCTACGCCAGGCCCAGGAGGCCCTGTGTCAGCTCTCCGAGCCTCTGCATCAGCGATGCTGGCCCTTCTGGTGCTCTACGCAACACTTAGCTGCCTCTCCATGGCCCTACATGAGCACTGGTTGCTCTCGTGTCTCTCTCTGGATTCTCTGTTGTTGTCCTCGCACTATCTCTACTTCTCTGTCTCTTTGTACTCACTGCGCCTCAGTTTCTCTCTAGACCACAGATTCTATCTCTCTTAGCAAACCCTGCTCTAGAGAATAGAATCACTGATCATCTGGTATACCCCTCCAAGTGACCCTGAAGCCTCCTCTTATACCTTTTTTGTTGACGATTCAACGACCGATATCAAGTCCCTAATCAACGGCTAATATTAGATCTGGCTTGATCCATGTATTTTGGACCACTCTAACACTAGTTCATATTAATACACATTAATAGTTTATTTTCCCTAAGTTTAGACTTAGGGACTCCATTAAAAATATTAATTATTCTAATATCTTCTGATCTGTTTAGAATCTATCCAAACCCTTTATGGGTATTGGAGATCTCATGTACCCCAACCTCTCCACCAAATTTTGTGGCTAGAGCACATCCAATGCTACCCAAAATCAACACTCCCTCTCAACGAGGACTGTGCTCTAGCAACACTCCTCACTGAGTATTACTCTGATCATTTGGCATCAGTACCTGTGTTGATGCTGAACCTTCCTGCCCAACATCCTCTGCACTACTGCCTCCTGTATTGCTGCCCATGGTTCTGCCACTACCACTACTGCATCTGTATGATAACTCCCTCTGCATTCGTGCTGCTGCTAGTCCTTCCCATAATGTTGCATCGTGTTGCCCATTGTTGCACTACAACTCAATTACTGAGAAGTAAGTAACTGATCCTCCAACTGACCTCCTTGTTGGGCTAGAAACATTCACTAATGTTGAAGCTCCCTCTGTCGCTGACAAGTGCTCCCTCTTACAGAGAAAGGAGGTAGATCTCGTGATCTCGAGAAGATAAGGGTTAAAATACAGAGAAAGGAGGAAGATCTGTAACTTAACCTTATTTATTTCTCGCTTTTCTCTGTACAAGCAAGTCCTGATGATGAGTCTTGGTATAGGCTCGAAACATCAACAAAAGAATGGAAAACATTGTGGATCATCCGAATTCAACTTCTCAAAAACCACTCCACAGAAACCTACAAACTAAGATTGTTACCCTGTACGGAGGGGACACTTGGAAAGAAATTCGTGATCTCGAGAAGATAAGGGTTAAAATACAGAGAAAGGAGGCAAATCTGTAACTTAACCTTATTTATTTCTCGTTTTTCTCTGTACAAGCAAGTCCTGATGATGAGTCTTGGTATAGGCTCGAAACGTCGACAAAAGAATGGAAAACACTGTGGATCATCCGAATTCAACTTCTCAAAAACCACTCCACATAAACCTACAAACTAAGATTGTTACCCTGTACGGAGGGGACACTTGGAAAGAAATTCGTGATCTCAAGAAGATAAGGGTTAAAATACAGAGAAAGGAGGAAGATCTGTAACTTAACCTTATTTATTTCTCGCTTTTCTCTGTACAAGCAAGTCCTGATGATGAGTCTTGGTATAGGCTCGAAACGTCGACAAAAGAATGGAAAACACTGTGCATCATCCGAATTCAACTTCTCAAAAACCACTCCACAGAAACCTACAAACTGAGATTGTTACCCTGTATGAAGGGGACACTTGGAAAGAAATTCGTGATCTCGAGAAGATAAGGGTTAAAATACAGAGAAAGGAGGCAGATCTGTAACTTAACCTTATTTATTTCTCGCTTTTCTCTGTACAAGCAAGTCCTGATGATGAGTCTTGGTATAGGCTCGAAACGTTGACAAAAGAATGGAAAACACTGTGGATCATCTGAATTCAACTTCTCAAAAACCACTCCACAGAAACCTACAAACTAAGATTGTTACCCTGTACGGAGGGGACACTCGGAAAGAAATTCGTGATCTCGAAAAGATAAGGGTTAAAATACAGAGAAAGGAAGCAGATCTGTAACTTAACCTTATTTATTTCTCGCTTTTCCCTTCTCTGTACAAGCAAGTCCTAATGATGAGTCTTGGTATAGGCTCGAAACGTCGACAAAAGAATGGAAAACACTGTGGATCATCCGAATTCAACTTCTCAAAAACCACTCCACAGAAACCTACAAACTAAAAGTGCTCCCTCTCTCTGACTTCTGCGCTGCTGCAACAACTCCCTGCATCTCGCACCGTTGCACACCTCGTTGTGCCTTCCTACACTGGTGCAACACTCCTGTGCCTCTCGCACTACTGCAGCCTGCTAGCTTTGCACTTTCTCGGGACTCCTGCACTGTAGCTCTCTCTGTCACTCCATCCGGCAGCCACTCAACACCAATTTGCCCCTAAAACCCCAAGATTTGCCGAATCTGGACTGCGTCAGCCTTTCCTAGCCCAGCGTCGACCTTGCGTCAGTCCCATGAGTCCCTGTGTCAACTCTCTGAGCCTCTGCATCAGCTACGCTGGCCCCTCTGGTGCTCTACGCAACACTTAGCTGCCTCTACATCGCCCTGCGTGAGCACTGGCTGCTCCTGCGTCTCTCTCTCTGGCTGCTCTACTGCTATCCTGGCACTATCTCTGGTTCTCTGTCTCTCTGTACTCAATGCCCCTAGTTGCTCTCCCAATCACTCATTCTATCTCTCTTAACAAACCCCACTCTAAGGAATAGAATGACTGATCATCTGGCGTACCCTTCCAAGTGACCCTTAGGACTCCTCTTATACCTTTCCTGTTGACGATTCAACAGCCGAGATTAAGTCCTTAATTAATAGCTAAGATTAGATCTGGCTTGATCCATGTCTTTTGGACCATTCTAACACAGATTCATATTAATACACATTAATATTTTATTTTCCCTAAGTTTAGACTTAGGGACTCCATTAAAAATATTAATTATTTCAATATCTCCTGGTCTGTTTAGAATTTGTCCAAACCCTTTCTGGGTATTGGAGATCTCATGTGCCCCAACCTCTCTACCAAATTTTGTGGCTAGAGCACATCCGATGCTACCCCAAATCAACCTGGATGTCATTCATTAGACACCCTTAGTTTAACACTATGTGCCAGATTAGTGTTAGAGGGTACCCACTAATAATACTGTGGTCCATAGCCTTAAACTAACGGTGTCTAATGAATGACATCCAAGGGTCATTGCATCCCTACATCAAGTTTAGCCAACATTTCTCCTTGGACACAAACTAGCTTGCATGACTTCGTCGAAACACCTAGAATGCATGTTAGTCCCCAATTAGGCCCTGGATTATTCACGTGGGTCCTTGGATCACTATACTGGAAGAGCTTTTATAATGTAA